>BCLG01002344.1:2750-31268 GCA_001602295.1 Zoysia matrella | reverse complement strand
TGTACTATCTGAAATTCATTAATTTTTTTGCTATGTATCCCAAACATTTATAAATGTAACCATGTCCAGCTTCAACATTATGATAATAATCTTCCGGTTTGGCATTATTTATGTGGTTAAGCTTTAAAGGGATTGTTAATTCGATACTACACAATCATTAGGCAACAATTGACCATTCAAGATTCCAGGGTGACATCAAATCTTGCTAACCAAAGCAACCATCCCTCCTTTAAGCAAGCTACCAAATTCAGGCTGTCTACTCTAATCCAAGGCCGGTTTGGTTTGCAAAATTAAAAATGCCAGGTCTGCCCTAGTTAGCATGGCAACAAACATGAAGTCCATGAAGAACTCCCTCAGAAACGTCGACACACTGGAAATCCACTGTGCGTGATGTAACCGAAGAAGAACAAAAAAATCCCTCTCATTTGAATTTGAGCTAATTATGACACGTGTGGCGCCTCTCTCTTAGATTTGACAGGGAATGCACCAGAAACAAATGAAAACACCATGTTCATGCTCTAATACCGATGACCAACTAAAACAGACGGAGGTTTACACCCGTCATAGGGACGTCTCGCTGCTGATGGGTGGGTAGGCTTGCCCCGCTACTGGTCTAGCCATTGGCAGTGGTGGTTGTCTTTGCCACGCTAAAACCGTGGCTCAAACAGATAGTAACAGACAATTCAATTGCTGCTCATGAATAAAGTTGATTATCTCTGAAGAGCAACAATTTGACTGAAACTCTTCAGTATGATTAGCTCGAAAGTACAGAAAAGTTCAAATTGATTAGGTGAGCAGCACAAAGTGAAGGGAGGTCAAGGTTCAGGACAAAAACAGAGGAAGAAGCTGTTTGCTTTTTTTTTTTTTATGCTTCTTCTTCTGTTGTGTAGAAACACAAGAACCACACAAGATTTATTAAGTCCACTAAGGAAAGCAATGGAAAGCAGGAATTTCACATGAATCACACAAAAACTTCATAGTAATTAGTTCAATTTGGAAAAATGTTTAAGATGGAAAAAATCCTTTGTTCCAAAGAGGACCCTATAAGTTATTTATAATCTTATACAAATAAAAGGTAACTTTTTTATATAATCTTTTGGGAAATTCATGCTTCCATCTTAGCCGGGGAATGATATCACGTGCCATCGCTACTCTACGCCACCGATAATCGTAACAAAAAGAAAACCAAAATGGCCGAAACTAATTAAACAAGCGAGAAAGAAGTTTAGGGAGAGAGGCGTGCCACGGGGATAGTACCTCCAAGACGATGGAGCAATCCTGGTTGATGCCCTTCTCGCCGCGCCGCGAGCACACGGCGGCGAACGTCTCGGACCCGTCGCCCCACACGGTCCCCGACGACCGCAGCGCCTTCCCTTCGCCGGCGCCGTCCGCCTTCCTGTCCCGCCCCACCGACAGCGACCGGACCAGGCCCTGCAGCAGCGATGAGACGTGCGGCATTCTCGCGGACCGGTGGACCAGTTCTTGGTGACTGGTTGGGACTCGGGTCTGGCTACCGCCGAGACGAACGGACGAGGGCGACGGTTGGTTTACTAAGCGGACGGGGTGCGGCGGCGCTCGCGGATAGGAACAGAGCACGGGCCGGTCGCCATGGATCTTTGTTTCGTAGGTGTTCCGTTGGAACAAAGCAACGAGCTCGGATTGGATGGGCGAGACTGGATCAGATAGGAGCGAGCAAGTGAAGAAGAAAAGCGTTTGATAAGCTCACGCGCGCACAAGAATTAATCAACGACCAGGAGCAATCAGCGCAGCGAGTTCTTGAGCAACAAGAACAGGGTGGAAGGAGGGGGAGAGAAGAAGGCTCAGGATGATTGCCGTGGAACCAAGGAAGAGGTGGGAGTTGACTGGATCGCCGTGTCAAGTGAGGTGAAAGCTCGGAAGCGGAGCTTTTAACGAGGAGAGGAGAGGAGGAGGAAGGAGAGGTGTGAGGCAGAGCCGTGGGTGCAGGGGAAGCTATAGGCCACGCCGACCCCGGACGAGTCAGCAGAGCACGGACACCATGTGGAGAGAGAGAGGGAGAGGGCCGTCGCTTGCGCAGCAACATTCCCTTCGGAGCCAGAGCATGCGCGGGGGCGCTCTCTGTTGTTGGATCAAGCAATACGCTGGAATGTGCTTTTGATGTTATGTAGGACTTGTGTTTTTTAGGTCGTGTTTGGGGGCCGGAAGACTTTTGCTTACGCGATAATAAATCGGTTCAATTTTTTTCCTGTTTACGAGGGATAAATACGCTCGCTTTAGGGGGCGGTTCTTAGATGCAACTTTGAGGATCCTTTGTCCCTCACTCCCAGAATACGTGTTCATCTCAGTCTCGTTAAACTTGTCTTTGATTAATGATTTTTATAAATATAAATTATTTTTAATATATAAAAAATATATATTATAAAAGTATTTTTATGAAGAATTTAAAAGTACAAATACTAACCTTTTAAAGTTAATCAAATCTATAAAAATCATTGGTCAAAGCTAGATGGCACGAAATTCAAACGAACACTTATTTGGGACAGAGGTAGTAAGTATTCCCTATGTTCTTTTGTTGTTGTCGCTGTTGAATTTTAATATCAATTTTGACCATTCGTCTTATTCAAAAAATAAATTTAAATACATAAAATTATAAGGTGTGATTAAAATACTTTTAATGATAGGGTAAATTACAACAAAATATATGATATTCATCAAACTTTTTTTGAATAAGACGAATAGTCGAAGTTGAAATTAGAAATCAACAATGACAACAATTAAATAATGAAGGGAATATCTAAATGAGTTTTTTTATATAATTTACAGTGACTAATTTTTAATATAAGAGGATGTCTCAGCATAAAGGGGGTGCTGTAATGGGGGCAAACTCTCTGGATCCGCCCTAGGCTTAATTTTAAAAGGTCTTTAAGCAGAAAAATATTGTGTGAACATTTTTTTTACAAACAGCCTCGGTTTTTCCTTTTTTGCGATGAATAATTAGGCTTGCTTTTAAAGGTTCTTAAACAGAAGCATATTACGCGAATAAAAATCTTTGGATAGTAAAATATTGTGCACTTATGTGTGAACTTTTAGAGCTGTTTGGATCCGGCCGATTAATTATTAGTCATATCAACTAATTATTAGTCCATAATCTGTTTGGAGGTAAGACTAATTGTTACTATATCCTTCAATAATATGTTTCGTCCCTAGCTAATTGTCTTCGATTACGAATCTCGAAAAATAAGTATGTTTCCAACTTGGTTTTTGAAAAAATATCAAGATCATTTTATACATTTTGTAGTATTTACGAATTGTTAGTCACTGTTAACCTCGCGGATTGATTAATTAGAAAATAATTAGTCTGGGGGTGGAGTCCCCTTATTAGTTCATTTGTTTGAAAAAAAAACTAATTTTAGTTGGCAAACAATTAATCAGCCAAATCCAAGCTCTTAATATTGATGCGCGTAACATACTTTCTTTTTTTTTCGACAGGGACACGTAACCTACTTGATGGAGCTATTAGAGATTTTTTTATTTTTCATTTTTCTACCACTTGACGCAATGCGTAAACTCTTTGTACTGATGCACGTAACCCACTTGATGCAGCTATTAGAGATATTTTTCGTTTTATGCCAATGGGATAAATCTATTGCACCTCCTCAACTATTATATTAGTCCAGTTCACCCCCTCAACTATAAAACTGAATATTTTACACTCTAAATTATCTAAAACCGTCTAAATAGCCCCCTAAAGTGGTTTGACAAATGGTTTTGCCTACGTGAAAGTACACATAGACGGTGACATGGCAAAGATAGTTTTAAAACATCTCAAATTGCATCAATATTGTATTAAACTAAAATAAATAAATGTCGATCATATAGTGAGAACAATTCAGAAATTATTTTTGATATATTGTATTTTTTTCATTGAGAAATATTACTTGTTTAAGCTGTGGATACTTCACGTTTCTATTATGAAGAAGATGACAAAGAGTAATTTTGAGATCAAGTTTGAGCGTGAACAAATAAAAAAGTGATAACAAATAATATAGTGACCCGTCATTGACTATGTGTACCGTCACGTTGGCAAAACCACTTTAGGGGGTTACTTAAAATAGTTTTGAATAGTTCAGGGTGTAAAGTATTTGATTTTATAGTTGAGAGAGTGAAATGGACTAACATCAATAATTGATAGGGTAAAATAAACTTATCCCTTTGCCAATTGATATGGCTGTAGTCTCCCTTACGCAACACAAATACTACTAAGTTTTCCCCTTGGCGCACAAAAGTTTCTCATTCATTATTATTGTTCCTTGGTCGATTGCTTCTCACTCTCACAAAGAAAGCTGCCCGGCAAATGGACATAATCACAAGAAACGAAGATAAAATTAGTATATTTAAAATCTCTATCTCTACTTCTTAAAAAACACAGTTTTTCTTTTCTACATATACACAGTAAAATGTTCTCAACAGAGATGAGTTAAACTACGTGCACATATAAAATGTATCTAGAGTTATCCCTTCTTACAAATCTGATAAATATAATCTCTCCACAGACGCTCTTTTTAAATATAATAGATGAGATCTCACCGATCTCCCATCTTAGACCCACACATACAACTATTAGTTAACAAAACATAAATACCCAAAATAAATATATGAAATCCAAAAAAAGTGATTGAAAAACAAAAAAATTATTTTAATATTAATATATTATTTTTAAGTTAATATTTTTTGTAGACTATAGTATTAGCACGAACATTGGGACTAGTAGAAAAAAAAGGCTACTGGAAGGTGACTGAAGGTTAAAAATTTCACACCAAGTGGATGGAAGCCCCTGTTTCTCTTTTCTGCGAATCAGCTGGTGATCATAAAAACAGATATTTCTGCCACGGCCGCCAAATATCTCTTCTCGTGGTGGTCCGGGTCGGCGAGACCAGCGCACTAAACCGAGCCGTGTCCGGCGGTGGTGATTAGGCCGGAGCTGACCTGATCTCGTAGCTGCATGATCAGTCCTCCGACATGACCTTAATGCCGCCGCGTGTTGCGTGTGCGTTGGAGAGGAGATCATGTCGTTGGATTGGAGCCAAAGATTTCCCGATTCGGACACTGTTTCCCCAGGGCACATGGCGCTTCTGGTGTGTGGTTTGCGATCGCCTCTCTCATGAAAGGTATGGACGCGTCGTCGTTTTCGTCCGGTTGCCATGGCTCCTGTGCTTGCGAAAAGCTAACAGGATGAGGCGCATGATTACATAGGGGTTAGCTTGTCTAGCTAGAGATATGGCCTCATGATATGTGTGCGTTCCTTTCCATTCGTGGTATGACAACTGTTTTCTTTTTTTTCTTTTTTGCCTTGGTCTAGAACGCTCTTGCTTTCTTTTTGGCTTTTCAAATCGTTAAGTATGGAAACTTAACTGACTTTAGTTTTTGGTGGACCCATAAGATGTTGATATACAATACTCATTTCGTTCCAAAATAAATATTTTTTTTTACTTTTGAATATCACATTTGATCATTCATTTTTTTAATATAGCTAATATTTTCACAACAAAATAACTAATATTTTCAAAATAAATTTTGAATAAGACAATTGGTTAAACGTGATTTTTGAAAGTTAAAAAATGACACTTATTTTGGGACAGAGGGAATTTCACAAATGTGCGCACATTTTTTAATATAGTCTCTTCCACATATTTTTACTCCAAAACACACTGATGCTCCGTATTTTTATCATAGTCATGATAAGTTCTGCCTTTTTCACGGATTGAATATAGATTTATGTACAATAACTTGGGTGTTCTTAAACCATTTTAATTTTGACAGCCTCAATTGGTCCGTAACCAAAAAATTTGTTATACCGTCTACATGCCATGAATGTCATCATAGCAGTAGCAAATTTAATTGATCATGAAATTTATTTTGATAACATAATTTCTCCCCTGCTTCATCGAGGGTGGGTGTTGTTCTCTTCCTCTCCCCTGCTTTATCTATGTAATCTTCATGTGATCACCCCATGTATGTGCTAAAAAGTGAATGAAATGGTGTGATGCTCTCCCTCCAAATTTCTCAAAAAAAAACTTTCTATGTGTTTATCAATTTCGGCCTGAATATCTTTCTTACTCATTCCACGGTTTCAATGCTAATCGATCCATTATGCATATTATATTCAGGTTGATGGATCTGAACCAGTTACGCATATCAAGGCCTATTCTAGAATGCAGATTGATGGAAACCTGGAAATATTGATGCTACTACGAATGTTTGGGGTAGGTGCAGTCTCCAATTAAGTTCGTATGATTTCTCTGCATATTTGTAGGTTTCCATAAACAGGTTTCTTGCCCTGGATTCTGCGCATGAGTTTCAAGAGATTAGATCCCTCCTGGTCTCTCCTCCTCGCATCCCCTTCAGGAATATGTGTGAATGGTTAGATTTATTATTGATGATTGATGGATTAGCTTACTGCTTGCGGCGGACTGAACGAACAGCGAACAAGGTTAAGAAGACAGATACAAAGTTCCTTGAATTATGCTTCAATTTTCAGAATATTCAGTCTTACTTTGGTGATTAAATTGCGCTGTGGTAATGTGTTAAGGTAAATTAGCATAAGTTTGCTATCTGAAATTTGATGTCGGTGACCAGTGTCAGTGCCCACGTGTTCAAACTTCAAACAATGTGTTCTTCCAGTGCTACATGTTCACCACTCTCTGATTACACGGTTATCAGAAGTTCTCTGTTATATAAATTTGTACTTACGTGACTACTCATTGCACTTTGTGGCTGTGGTTTGTTACCTTTTTACCATATGTATATGCAGGTACTGTCAGCTCTGAGCTTGATCAGATTTATTTTGATGATAGGCTCAAGAGGTAATATCCAAAAATTTTAAATTTTACAACTTATCTTCTATGCAATTACTTAGTTCCCATTTAATGTATGCTTCTAATATTTCCATGCCCATTATTCTTTTTCATTCTTTAGTATAATCTATTATTTTGAGACATCAATTAATCATTTTCTTATCAGATCATACCTGCAAAATAGTGCCAGGTGCTATGAACTTTATTGGCAAAATCATTAAATATTTTCCAGTTTCTCATGCTCATAATCATCATATATGCATATTCATATCTAAGAAAAATAGTAGGTACCATTGTATATATGCCTTTTTAACCAATTAGTGAGTAGTGATATTGAAAACAACCATGATAACATTTTAGAAGCAACAAATAATCCCGCATTGAATTATATTTTGATATCATCATTTAATCATTCACAAATTCCCGCGGCAACGCGCCGAGGAATCATCTAGTTTTTCCATACATAATCTTCCTTGGGCAATGTCATATATTTTTCAGAGCCATTTTCTATGTATTTGCACACATAGTAGCCACAATGCACACTACCAGGAGCCTATTTTGCACACTTTGAGAACAAAATAGAAAGGTTAAATGTCTCAAAAATATAGACAAAAATACAGTGATATAGATTATTGAATTACGGTGTAGTAGTACCGGAAAATATGTTTTGAACGACATTTTTTCTATCCGTTTTGGATGGTTTTGTCCTCCAAGCCTGATGTAGAACCGATAAACGCTGTCACCGATAAGAAATGTTGTGTCATGATTATGAATATCAGATTACTAAAGAATTAAAATGATATTAGAGATCATTACGAATCATGGACTTCCAAGAAATCATTGTAGTTACTTCTCTCACGATCAAGGGAGTCAAATACCCAAGCCTTACCTGTAACACTTCGTGTTTTGAATAAAGAAGTAAGTTGTCCGAATTCAAAATGTTGGGAGCCGAGCTCAAAAACAATTAAAACAATTCATGTGAATTTTCAAATTTCAAATTTGAATTCAAATTTCAAATGCAAGTTCAAAACTTTTTTAAAGCAATATTGAGAAATAAAATTTTTGTATTAAAAATATTGCAAAGAATAGAATTTTAGAAATTTTTGTAAAATTTTATTCAAAAGGCAAAAGGCCCAAATGAAATTTTCTCCTTTAAATGATTACCTGTTTTCAAAATTTTATAGAATAAAATTTATTTCTAATTTGAACTTGGGCCCAAAATAAAAGTTGTTCCTTTTGAAGTTTTCTACTACCCTGCAAAGTTTCATTTTTATCAGAGCTCGGAAAGTATTGTTTTCGGATCAAAACAGAATGCTGCACAGAAAATCGCGAATATCAGGAAATTGGAAAAAGGATCGCAGGCCCCACCTGTCAGTGACTCCACCGCTTTCTTCCTCCTCCTGTCGTTCGTCGCCACCGCTACAGCCAGCTGCCGCAGCTCGCGCCCTCTCCTAGTGCATGCGCGCCGCGACTCCTACCACGTGATCATCGCGCGGACCCGACGTCGCCCCCTTGTCCTCAGGCCCCGGCGCCCCTCTCATTTCCCCTCTCTCTCGCGTGAGTTCGCTGGCGCCCCTCACCTCCGCCCCTCGAACGCCGCCGCAGAGCCGCCTCCTCGAGCCACCCTAGCTCTCCTCCTTCCCTGGACACCAGCGCTAGAGCACTCGCAAAGCTCGCCACACCTCAGCTCGCCTCCTCTCCCTGTAAGCTCGACGAATTTCGAATTTTTCCCCGTGTTTGGAAGCTCGACGCCGCCGACCGTTCTTTCCCCAAATTCCGGTGAGCTCCAGCGGTATCCCGTCGATTCTTCTCATTTGAAGCCTCCTCACTAGCTTCCGCACCACCTAAGCAGGCTTTCCAACCAGTTGCGTGATCCATCGAGCAGGAATTTGGGAGCGTTTCTCGCCACCGTGGCTGGACCCCGCCACCTCGCCGCCGACACCCCTGTTCCGACCCCTTCCCACGACTACATCACACACGCCGCTACCCTAACGGGTGCGCTGAAGCTCTAGGAAGTGTCCGTATCGGAGTTCGGTGTCTCTGCAAAGCTTCAGTCGCCGCCGAAGCTCTCCCAACGCCGCCGCTCGTCCATGGCATACCTCCGGTGAGGGTCTCACTGAAGCGACCACCCCCAATGCGCTCTCCTTGCCGAGCTCGTCGTTTTGGTACTCCCGGTTCTGTGTGCAGCCGCTGGCAGCCGCTCACCGGCGAGCGCCGCCGCCGCGCCGGCCGCCCCAACCGCCATGACTGGGAGCTCAGCTCCCAGGGATCAGTTGTGGCCGCGTTTCGGATCCGTGCAGCGCATCCCTGTGTTCGTCCATGTGGCTTCGTCCTTGGGCCGGGTTTTCCAAATGGGCTGTTTTCCCGTGGCTCAGCACTGTGCGGCCAGCCCATTTAGGCTGGAAAAGATTTTTCTTTTACGAATTAATTTATTGAATTGTCCAAAAAATGGTTTCAAACTTCTAAAATTCGTAGAAAATTCATTCTAATTCAGAAAATTATGAAATAAATTTTGTTAGGATCCTCTTATCTAGAACTATATTCTAAAGTTAACAAATTTTCATTTTATGCATGAAAATAATTTTTTAAATCAGATCACAAAATAATTCATTAATGCATTATAATTATTCCTTGGCATTATTATTTTTTGGAAAATTTACTTTTCTGATTATTTTGTCCAACTTGCTTGTTCTGCAAAGTTTCATACTTATTTTCAACAAAAATAATTTTATAAATGATTTATTGTGTTTAAATGGTGTTTAATTCATTATAAATGCATTTGATTTCAATAAATTTTGAAAATTTGTCAAAAATTAGTTATAATCCCCCTGTTATTATTGAAAAACTCAAATTATACTTTACTTTTATGAAAACTATTTTAAATGGGTTTTAGAACTAAAATGTCTGGTCACTTTTATTTTTCAAAAGGCTATCATTCGCATGTGATTTAAATTCAAGCCTTTGACTTTTACAAATTAGCATAATTCCATTCCTTGCATATCATTTCATGGATAAGACCCGAAGTTGCCGAGGGAGAGTTCGACGACGTTCCGTTCGTCGAGGAGTCTAACTTTGAGCAAAGCCCAGGCAAGCCCCGGTGCATTAACCCTGTTTTAATTGTCTTATATTTTATCACTATATAGTATATGAATTTTGCACTGTGCATTAGGTTCTTAGGAGTTGATTTAAAACATAGCTTGCATGATAGCTCCTTTCCTCGGTTAATAGTATTGGGTTGGATACATCGATATAGAGCTAGGCTTATTATTGCAGCTACGGTAGAAGTCGAGTGATTGACCATTCACTCACGAGCTATAGGTGGTTACCATGAGTTTGAGGGTATGACAGAAAATGGAGAGCATGGCTTGGTCTATCATAAGAAATGATAAGCTAAGACCGGGCAGGGAAGTAGGTTGAAACACGGCATATGTCCATTGTGGATGCAGGGCCAATGTATTGTAGCCCTGTCTGTGTCAGTTAAGAACCGTACCGTCGTCATCCCTATTGAGCAAGTTTCAACAGTACTGATTACATACTGGCTATATGGGCCCCAGAAAACTGATGTAGCCCAATGTGCGTAGTGACTGGACGTAACCGAACCTCTCTTCTAGAGATGATTAGAAGGGAGAGCTTTGGGGCTAACCATGTTTAGACTCGGTGAGGTTATCGCATGGAGGACCACTTCCCGGGAGAGGTGATCATCGGACCGGTACTATGTATCATCGGTGTGAAAGGTTGCCACGTACGACTTCTTGGAAGTGCGTACGTGTCGTGTAATCAGGTTTCTCCAGCTGGATGTAAATCGATTCAAATCGCTGCCCCTCACAGTTACGAGTACCACTTGTTTCAGTGCGCCACATCGTAGTTAAGAAGTGAAATATCAGTGAAATGAGTAAGTATTCTGGTTTGTTGGTATTGTTACTAATAATTGTTTTGCAACCATGATTGTACTAGTTGATAGTGCAAATTAAATTTATTTTCCTTGCAACTAATTTACTGCTAAAACTTGAAAGTAAGGATCCACTGTTAGCGCTGATTTTTGCAAACAGCTATCCCATGCGAGTCGGCCTTGTCTTATCTTTGGAGTTGACTGTAGTTAGCCATGTCGACGGGTAAGACTTGCTGAGCATTCGAATGCTCAGGGCGTGGCTCTTTTTGGTTTTGTTTTGCAGGTGGCCTCTCTTTTTCTCCTCTAGATCAACCGATAAGAGCAACCCCTGAGGGTGGCTATGTCCGTTAGGAACCTTGCTCGCCGCGCTGAGCTTCTTGTGTGCCGCTAGAAGATGCATCGTATGAGCTCGATGTCATCTTGTGCCTAGTACATAGAAAATCCTAGTAGTCTTTAAATAAGGTGAACGTTTCCGCGCTTATAAAAACTCTGGTTTGTAACTTAAACAGCCGTTTGTATTATATTTTATCGTGCTTGAGTTGTACTGTTAGACCTCGCTTCGTCGAGTGACACCTGATAAGATCCTGTGGTCGATAGAACTCTGGTTTGTAACTTAAACAGCCATTTGTATTATATTTTATCGTGCTTGAGTTGTACTGTTAGACCTCGCTTCGTCGAGTAACACTCGATAAGATCCTGTGGTCGATAGATAATCTCTTTCGAGGGACGGTCTGTCACAGCTGGTATCAGAGCAATATCAAGAATAGTACGACTTTAAAGATATTTTTGAAAAGCTAACTACGTGAAGAACCCCTAGTTCAAGCCCAACTAAGGACTATATTAGCGTTTGTCTTATCAGGTGGCTTTTGTGTGTGCTAATTGGTTGCCGTTAGTACGTGTAGAATTTGAGAGATCGTGTTTGCCACTGAGGTCACGTATGGTCATCTATATTGGCCAAGTTTCTATTTTGGTGAGGTTTTATAGGATGATTGCATATTGAGCATTTGCATTTAAAATCGTAAATAATCAAATCATCTAAAAAGAAATCTCCTGTCTTGTGCAAAAGGTTTTGAAAGTTTCAAAAGTTTTATCCAGCCTTCTTGGGTAGCAAAGACTTCTTTCATCTTGGCCTCTCGATCCATCAATCTCGAGTTTTGAAAATGAGCCTTATCGCTGTCGTTATTTCTGAAATCAGCACCTTACCCCTGATTTCTAAAATTCATAACATCTGTTCTGCTTTTCGTATGAGGACAAGTAAATATGCGTTGGAAAGAAACTGAAAACCTCTACGACTTTGTTGTTCACTTCCAGTTCTGATTCGGCCTGTATGAGAGCTAGAATTTGATTTTTCTGCTTGCTGCCAGTCTAAGACAGAACGGGTGCTGTACTGTTTTTCTCGCGTTTTCTGATACAGAAGTATATATATACCATTTCGAGTGCGCTTATCGCTTGAAATTTAGTGTCATGGTATATGTTTTTGAAAGGGATATCATATTGTGGGTGGAGAGAAGTTTCAACCCCTTGTTTTAACATTCTTTCCGCGTCAGCTAATATGATATGCATTGTGATTGCAGGATGGATCGTACCCTTGAACGTAATGAGGAATATAAAGAAGGTGGTGCTAGTGGCCAGCAGGATACTGTACCTCCTCAAGCAGCAACACTTGCTGAAGCCATTGTTGAACAGACTCGCCTGCTGAGGACTCTGGTTCAACAGAATATCAGAGATGCTGATCGTCAGGGACACCAGGCGCATCGTCAGCACAGCTCTTATGCGGATTTTCTGGGTACTCATCCTCCGACATTCAGCATCGCCACTGAGCCCTCTCGATGCGGATAACTGGTTGCGCATCATGGAATCCAAGTTCAAGCTTATCCGCTGCACAGAAGAACAGAAGGCCCAGTTTGCATCTCAGCAGCTTCTTGGTTCTGCCAATGTATGGTGGGCCAACTATATTGCTTCTATGCCTACTGATCATTAAGTAACTTGGAATGAGTTCAAGGCTGCATTTCGGGTTCAACATATTCCTGTGGACTTATGAAGAAGAAGATGCGTGAGTTCATGTCACTGAAGCAAGGTGACCGCAGTGTTCACGAATACTCTCAGGTTTTCAACCAACTTTCTTTGTATGCTCCTTAGTATGTGGACATTGAAGAAAAGAAGAAGAACTGTTTCCTGGAAGGTTTGAATTCCAAACTTCGCGCCAAAATGGGGACAAACACTGGTGGAAGTTTCAGTGAGTTAGTGAGTGATGCCATCACTACAGAAGACCTATGGGAGATTCATCATGAGGAAAAGAAGAAGAAGCGCTTTGCTCCAGGACCCTCTAGTGGTGCTCCTCAGAAGTATCGGATGATCTACACTGCACCGTCTGGTCAGCAGTATCGTTCCACCCCGGTTCAGCGTCCTCCGTATTGCCCTCCTCAACAGCAGCAGATCACGTATCGCGCCCCTACTCCAGCTCCTCAAGCTTCAGTGGGCGTACGACCACCACAACAACAGGTGTGATCAGGATACTACCCATGTTATAATTGTGGTCGTACAGGTCATTTTGCCAAAGATTGTCGTGTGCCGAAGCAGCAAGGGAATGCACCTCGTCCTCAAGCTCAGGGTGCTTATCAGAAGCAAGGTCAGCAGAAGCCTACAGTCAAGACCAGTCGAGTGAACTATACTACGATCGAGGAGATTCCTAAAGATGCATCTGTTCTTGCTGGTATGTTTTCACTCGACGGCAACCCTGCTTTTGTCTTGTTTGATTCCGGTGCATCGCATAATTTCATAATTTCATCAGTCATACTTATGTGGAGAAGAATAGTATAAAGAGTGGCGAGATGAAGTCACCTTATCTTATCCACTCCCCTGGAGGAGATATAATAGCTAAGTTAGAAGTGAGAGATGCGCCAATAAACCTGGGAGGGAAGATATATCCAACTAAGTTTATAGTGTTGACGGGACAAGGGATAGATATCATTTTAGGCACAAGTTGGATGAAATATCATGGAGCTATTTTGGATATAGCTGCTAGTATGGTTCAGCTTTGATCCCCTATCAATGGAGAGCATTGCCTAGTGTTGGGGAATTCAAAAACACCTGAAGCAGTGGTTTATCATATTGCGGAGAAGAAAATTGAAGACATCCCGGTGGTACGTGAGTTCCCGAATGTATTTCCAGAAGACCTACTTGGGTTACCTCCAGACCGAGAGGTAGAGTTCAAGATCGAGCTTCAACCAGGTACGGCCCCAAAATCCAAGCAACCGTATAAGATGGCACCTAGAGAATTAGCCAAATTAAAAGTGCAACTCAATGAACTTTTGGAGAAAGGATTTATTCGGCCTAGTTCTTCGCCATGGGGTTGTCATGTGCTTTTTGTGAAAAAGAAAGATGGGTTGATGAGACTTTGTATGGATTATCGACCTCTCAACGCCGTCACTATCAAGAACAAGTATCCTCTTCCTCGCATTAATATTCTGTTTGATCAGTTGGTTGGCGCAAGAGTGTTCTCCAAGATCGATCTTCGTTCCGGTTATCATCAAATCAAGATCCAAGAAGAAGACATTCCGAAGACCGCCTTTTCCACCAGATATGGTCTTTATGAGTTCCTGATCATGTCCTTTGGTTTGACCAATGCATCGGCACATTTCATGTATCTCATGAACTCAGTTTTCATGCCAGAGCTAGACAAGTTTGTCGTTGTGTTTATCGATGACATTCTAGTCTACTAAAAGTCAGAAGGAGAGCACGCCAATCATCTTCGAAGTGTGCTTCAAAGATTAAGAGAGCACCAACTCTATGCCAAGTTTAGCAAGTGCGAGTTCTGGTTAAAAATAGTACCATTTTTGGGCTACGTGATATCTTTAGAAGGAATCTCCGTGGACCCAAGCAAGATCGAAGATGTGGTGAAGTGGGAGTCTCCTACCTCTGTTTCAGAAATCCGAAGTTTTCTGGGTTTGGCAGGATATTATAGAAGGTTCATTCCAAATTTTTCCAAGATTGCCAAGCCGATGACAGAATTACTAAAGAAAGATACCAAGTTTGTATGGAGCCACGCATGCGAAGAAGCGTTCCAGACTTTGAAGAAGCATCTTACTACCGCTCCAGTATTAGCTCAGCCAGATATTGGGAAGCCTTTTGATGTATATTGTGATGCTTCAAGCATAGGTCTTGGCTGTGTCCTAATGCAAGAAGGTAGAGTTATCGCTTATGCATCACGCCAACTCCGAAGGCATGAACATAATTATTCCACCCATGACTTGGAGTTGGCCGCGGTAGTTCTTGCACTAAAGATATGGAGACATTACCTTATGGGTAATTTAGTGCACCTCTACACCGACCATAAGAGTTTGAAGTATCTGTTCACTCAGACTGAACTAAATATGAGGAAAAGAAGATGGTTAGAGCTGATCAAGGATTGAGTTAGAAATTCACTATCATACTGGTAAAGCTAATGTGGTTGCGGATGCACTGAGTTGAAAGGCTCATTGCAATTTTATTGGACTCGCAAATGCAGTGGACAAAGAACCTACTCTACGAGTGTTACCACATCTAGCATTATTCAATCTTGCCCTTATTCCTACTATCCGTGAAGAAATAGTTGCAGCCCAGAAGGAAGATAAAGGCATGGCCCATATTCGAGAAAAAGTGGAGGCTAATATGGCCAAATGTTTTCATCAAGATGAAGAAGGTGTTTTGTGGTTCAAGGGAAGGCTAGTAGTGCCGAAAAATCTCAAGCTACGAAAGAAGATTCTTGATGGAGCTCACTTGTCCAAGTATTCCATTCATCCTGGTAGCAACAAAATGTACCAAGATCTATGCAAGAAATTTTGGTGGACAAGAATGAAGAGAGAAATTGCTCGATATGTTGTGGAGTGTGATACTTGCCGAAAGGTTAAAACAGATCATTTGAAGTCAGCCGGGCCCCTTCAACCGTTGAGCATCCCTGCTTGGAAGTGGGAGGACATCTCTATGGATTTTATCGTGGGACTCCCACTAATATCAAGGAAGCATGACTATCTGGGTGATCACTGATCGCTTGACGGAGAGCTCCCAATTTATTCTGGTATATAAAAGGTATAGCGCTGCAAAGTATGCCGAGCTATACATCTCTCGTATTGTTTGTTTGCATGGGGTACCGAAGACTATCATCTCCGATAGAGGTCCTCAGTTTGTGGCTCGTTTTTTGGAGCAGTTTCATGCTATGTTAGGCACCGCTCTAATTAGAAGCTCTGCATATCATCCTCAGACTGACAGTCAAACAGAACGGATCATTCAAATCATCAAAGATATGTTACGTGCGTATGTGCTTCATCATAGCAAGAATTGGGACGAAGGTTTGTCACTAGCAGAATTTTTGTACAACAATAGTTATCAAGAAAGCATCAAGATGTCACCATTCGAAGCTTTATACGGGTGTTTATGCCGAACACCCTTGAATTGGTCTGAATCCGGAGAAAGGGTGATTTTTGGACCCGAGCTTGTCAGCGACGCCGAAGAGCGAGTTCGTGTCATTCAAGCGAATCTTCGAGCAGCGCAGTCTAGGCAAAAGAGTTAAGCAGACAAGCGACGTCGACCTCTGACCTTTGAAGTGAGTGATCTTGTGTATCTCCGAGTCTCACCCATGAAAGGAGTGCAACGCTTTGGAGTCCGAGGAAAATTAGCCCCCCCGGTACATCGGTCCATTCTCCATCACCGAAAGATGTGGACCCGTGGCATATCGTTTGGAACTACCTACAAGATTGTCCGGAGTACACAACATCTTTCATGTCTCGCAACTGAAGAAGTGTTTGAAAGCACCACAAGACATCGAGATCATTGACATAGAACAACTCCAACCTGACTTAACGTAAGCCGAGAAGCCGATACGAGTGCTTGATCAAAAGGACCGTGTGACAAGAAACAAGAGTCAGAAATTTTACAAGGTTCAGTGGAGTAATCACACCAAGGCTGAAGCAACGTGGGAGACCGAAGAATATTTACAGAAAATTTTTCCAGAATTCTTTCCGTCTCTCTGATGTAATTTCCCCCTCTCTTGTTTAAATCTCGGGACGAGATTTCTTTAAGGGAGGAGCGCTGTAACACTTCGTGTTTTGAATAAAGAAGCGAGTTGTCCGAATTCAAAATGTTGGGAGCTGAGCTCAAAAACAATTAAAACGATTCATGTGAATTTTCAAATTTCAAATTTGAATTCAAATTTCAAATGCAAGTTCAAAACTTTTTACAGAAATATTGTGAAATAAAATTCTTGTATTAAAAATATTGCAAAGAATTGAATTTTAGAAATTTTTGTAAAATTTTATTCAAAAGGAAAAAGGCCCAAATGAATTTTTCTCCTTTAAATGATTACCTGTTTTCAAAATTTTATAGAATAAGATTTATTTCGAATTTGAACTTGGGCCCAAAATAAAACTTGTTCCTTTTGAAGTTTTCTGCCACCCTGCAAAGTTTCATTTTTATCAGAGCTCGGGGAGTACTGTTTTCGGATCAAAACAGAATGCTGCGCAGAAAATCGCGAAAATCTGGAAATTGGAAAAAGGATCGCGGGCCCCACCTGTCAGCGACTCCACCGCTTTCTTCCTCCTCCTGTCGTTTGCCGCCACCGCTACAGCCAGCTGCCGCAGCTCGCGCCCTTTCCTCGTGCATGCGCGCCACGACTCCTACCACGTGATCATCGCGCGGACCCGACGTCGCCCCCGTGTCCTCAGGCCCCGGCGCCCCTCTCATTTCTCCTCTCTCTCGTGCGAGTGCGCTGGCGCCCCTCACCTCCGCCCCTCGAACGCCGCCGCGGAGCCGCCTCCTCGGGCCACCCTAACTCTCCTCCTTCCCTGGACAGCAGCGCTTGAGCACTCGCGAAGCTCCCCACGCCTCAGCTCGCCTCCTCTCCCTGTAAGCTCGACGAATTTCGAATTTTTCCCCGTGTTTTGAAGCTCGACGCCGCCGACCGTTCTTCCCCCAAATTCCGGTGAGCTCCAGCGGTATCCCGTCGATTCTTCTCATTTGCAGCCTCCTCACTAGCTTCCGCACCACCTAAGCAAGCTTTCCAACCAGTTGCGTGATCCATCGAGCAGGAATTTGGGAGCGTTTCTCACCACCGTGGCTGGACCCCCCACCTCGCCGTCGACACCCCTGTTCCGACCCCTTCCCACGACTACATCACCCGCGCCGCTACCCTAACAGGTGCGCTGAAGCTCTAGGAAGTGTCCGTATCGGAGTTCAGCGTCTCTGCAAAGCTTCCGTCGCCGCCGAAGCTCTCCCGACGCCGCCGCTCGTCGATGGCATACCTCCGGTGAGGGTCTCACTGAAGCGGCCACCCCATCGCGCTCTCCTTGCCGAGCTCGTCGTTTTGGTACTCCCGGTTCTGTGTGCAGCCGCTGGCAGCCGCTCACCGGCGAGCGCCGCCGCCGTGCCGGCTGCCCCGACCGCCATGATTGGGAGCTCAGCTCCCAAGGATCGGTTGTGGCCACGTTCCGGATCTCGTGCGGCACATCCCTGTGTTCCTCCGTGTGGCTTCGTCCTTGGGCCGGGTTTTCCAAATGGGCCGTTTTCTCGTGGCCCAGCACTGTGCGGCCGGCCCATTTAGGCTGGAAAAGATTTTTCTTTTGCGAATTAATTTATTTAATTGTCCAGAAAATGGTTTCAAACTTCTAAAATTCGTAGAAATTCATTCTAATTCAGAAAATTATGAAATAAATTTTGTTAGGATCCTCTTATCTAGAACTATATTCTGAAGTTAACAAATTTTCATTTTATGCATGAAAATAAGTTTTTAAATCAGATCACAAAATAATTCATTAATGCTTTATAATTATTCCTTGGCATTATTTTCTTTTGGAAAAATTACTTTTCTGATTATTTAGTCCAACTTTCTTGTTCTGCAAAGTTTCATACTTATTTTCAACAAAAATAATTTTATAAATGATTTATTGTGTTTAAATGGTGTTTAATTCATTATAAATGCAATTGATTCCAATAAATTTTGAAAATTTGTCAAAAATTAGTTATAATCCCCTGTTATTATTGAAAAACTCAAATTATACTTTACTTTTATGAAAACTATTTTAAATGGGTTTTAGAACTAAAATGTCTGATCACTTTTATTTTTCAAAAGGCTATCATCGCATGTGATTTAAATTCAAGCCTTTGACTTTTACAAATTAGCATAATTCAATTCTTTGCATATCATTTCATGTATAGGACCCGAAGTTGCCGAGGGAGAGATCGACGACGTTTCATTCGTCGAGGAGTCTAACTTTGAGCAAAGCCCAGGCAAGCCCCGGTACATTAACTCTGTTTTAATTGTCTTATATTTTATCACTATATAGTATATGAATTTTTCACTGTGCATTAGGTTCTTAGGACTTGATTTAAAACATAGCTTGCATGATAGCTCCTTTCCTCGGTTAATAGTATTGGGTCGAATACCTCGATATAGAGCTAGGCTTATTACTGCAGTTATGGTAGAAGTCGAGTGATTGACCATTCACTCACGAGCTACAGGTGGTTGCCATGAGTTTGAGGGTATGACAGAAAATGGAGAGCATGGCTTGGTCTATCACAAGAAATGATAAGCTAAGACCGGGCAGGGAAGTAGGTTGAAACACAGCATGTGTCCATTGCGGATGCAGGGCCAATGTGTTGTAGCCCTGTTTGTGTTGGTTAAGGACCGTACTGTTGTCGGCCCTATTGAGCAAGTTTGAACAGTACTGATTACATACTGGCTATATGGGCCCCAAAAAACTGATGTAGCCCAATGTGCGTAGTGACTGGACGTAACCGAACCTCTCTTCTGAAGATGATTAGAAGGGAGAGCTTTGGGGCTAACCATGTTTAGACTCGGTGAGGTTATCGCATGGAAGACCACTGCCCGGGAGACGTGAGCATCGGACCGATACTATGTATCATCGGTGTGAAAGGTTGCCATGTACGACTTCTTGGAAGTGCGTACGTGTCGTGTAATCAGGTTTCTCCCGCTGGATGTAAATCGATTCGAATCGCTGCCCCTCACAGTAACGAGTACCACTTGTTTCAGTGCGCCACATCGTAGTTAAGAAGTGAAATATCAGTGAAATGAGAAAGTATTCTGGTTTGTTGGTATTGTTACTAATAATTGTTTGGCAACCATGATTGTAGTAGTTGATAGTGCAAATTAAATTTATTTTCCTTGCAACTAATTTACTGCTAAAACTTGAAAGTAAGGATCCACTGTTAGCGCTGGTTTTTGCAAACAGCTATCCCGTGCGAGTCGGCCTTGTCATATCTTTGGAGTCGGCTGTAGTTAGCCATGTCGACGGGTAAGACTTGCTGAGCATTCGAATGCTCAGGGCGTGTCTCTTTGTGGTTCTGTTTTGCAGGTGGCCTCTCTTTTCCTCCTCTGGATCAACCGATAAAAGCAACCCCCGAGGGTGGCTATGTCCGTTGGGAGCCTTGCTCGCCGCGCTGAGCTTCTTGTGTGCCGCTAGAAGATGCATCGTATGGGCTCGATGTCATCTTGTGCCTAGTACATAGGAGATCCTAGTAGTCTTTAAATAAGGTGAATGTTTCTGCGCTTATAAAAACTCTGGTTTGTAACTTAAACAGTCGTTTGTATTATATTTTATCGTGCTTGAGTTGTACTGTTGGTCCTCTTTTCGTCGAGTGACGCCAGATAAGATCCTGTGGTCGATAGATTGTCTCTTTCAAGGGCCGGTCTATCACATTATCAAATTTTGGATATATTATGAAAGCAATCCAATGATCGCTATAAAAAAAGTACACTTAATCATGTTAGTGTTTCAATTTGTTAGTCAAAAGTAGGGTTAAGTAAGTGATAGAGGAAAGCGTACTCACTCAAAGTAATAAGGAGCCATGATGCAATGCCTGTCCTGCTAATCGTACATGCCCCTACCTATGTAGGCTGATACAACATTCCTAGCATTTTGAACCAACACCTTTTGGAACGCCTTTTGTTGATTCTTTCTCTTGCTCTTCAAGTCAAGGTGGTCTAAAGGGATGTTGATCACTAATTGGCGTATTGCTGTTGGGTTAAGGTACCTGACTCTCTTAATGCACACCAGAGTGGAAGCATATACTAAAAATATGAAACAATATATAGTCAGTTATTGTGTTTGTTAATAGTATGACTAATTATAAGGTTATTATTGTTCGAAACACTTACAACCACCATACGGCTATGAGAGTGGCATCCAATATCTGATGTCGATAGATGGCATGTATGTCTTCAAGTAGCACATTTAGATCCAATCCCACAGTGTTAAAAAGCCCCCAGGAATCTTAGCTTGGATACATTGAACACCTTTAGCACATGCTTCGAAGTACCACCCGTGAAATCTTTGCATTATCCAATCCTTCTCCTTGAACATATGGCTCTGTAATAGTGGCATGTCATGTTTGAACTTAGGAAAATCATCCTCTGTAAGATCCCAAGATCCTTTAGAAAGACCCTCGAGCACCAAAGGTGTGTGCTCCACCAGTTTCTTTTTCTCATAGGTGTATGGTTGTCTCATACCCTTGAGATATGCTTCAACTGTAAAAGAAAACATTAATATGTGTTCTACACTTTAACGGTTAACATACGAGTTAATAGAATGTACTGACCTATACTCTTGCTGGATGTTGAGTCGTTAGCATGTGTCGGTTGAGGCGTAGGGAGGTCATCAATAGGGTTCTCAGCAACACCCTCATCCTCATGTGCCTTGGGAGTCGGAGGGGGTCCATGATAGGCCTCTCAGCAAGAGCAGCCTCATGCTCATGTGTCTTAGTAGGCGGAGGGGGTCCATGATAGGGCCCTCAGCAGCAGCAGCAGCCTCATCCTCATGTCTCTCGAGAGCCAGAGAGGGGTCCATGAGAGGTCCCTCAGCAGCAGTAGCCTCATCCTTGTGTCTCTCGGAAGGCGGAGAGGGTCCATCATAGGCTCCTTAGCACCAGCACCTTCATTCTCTTGTGTTGGAGAAGACCGAGGCGAAAGTGCTGGAGTAGGTCGAGACACTTGTGTCGTTTCAACTGTAGATTGCAAAACAATGTCTCGTCGGTGCCAAAGGACAAAATTATTAACGGCATCTCCCAAAGTGTCAATCCCCTATTCCTCATCAGGATAATCGAGACCAAAATCAAGATATTTGTCATCTACTATCCTGATTAGTTGCACCTTGGCACACTCTGGTGGAATTAGATATAGTATGAAATGTACGACCAGGCATTGCAATGCCTTCTGCAACCTTGATGCTCCTTTTCCTGCCAAGAGCCATATTCAATGAGTAATGACTATTCTCGATTCTATCATCCACTGGGTACTTTGTGACCGGTTCAGGCACGGACCCATGGCTGCTTGGAGGTAGGTTTTCTGTAGTTGGAGTATTCTCGATGTTGTTGACACTGATTCGAACATTCGGTACAGCGCATGGTTGGACGAACTTTGAATTTTCTTTGAAAAATTGGAATAAGTTTTCTTTCCATTTCTCATATTCATCATCCTTATTAGGTGGATCACGTATCTTGTAGCTGCTCGTGCTATCCGGGAGCCCTAATTTCCACGCAGCCATTGAAGAGACGGCTCGTGTATGACCTCAATGTTCCTCGTTTCCAAGTGCAACAGTAAGCTGGTCTCTTTCTCGCTTTGGCTTAAAGGTGCTTTTCATCTCCTTTGCAGCTAGCTCCTTGGCTTTTTGTACAACTTCACTAATATCTAAGCTTTTAAGAATCAATTGTCCATCATCACTTAACTTGGATCGACCCAAGACCCAGTTTCGAGTGCGTTCACTGCATCCTTCTAGTGGGTCCGGCATCCCAGCTTCTTGATCCTGTTATTCTTTTAGCCTCCACTGTTTGATTTTAGCTGCATATCCTCCTGGACCGTGATTAGGACGCATCTTGTTCTTTTTACTCAGTTCCTTAAAAGATGCTAGTCTTTAAAGCATTCTCAGATGTCATCTTCTCAACAAATGCTTTTCAATCATCAGGTGTGATGAAACCAAACTTGTTGAATGGTGTCCAACCCTTTCGAACATAATCCTTATTAAGGTTTGTCCTAAATGTCCGAAGGCATCTTCCCATTGTGCAGAGAGAAACCTTTTTGCACGGTCAAGGCAATCTGTGGGGAAAAGGTACTTTATGCACAAGTTGTCCCACAATTCATTCTTTTTTTCTTTCGAGACACTACACCAATCATGAAATGTAATCCTAACTTTTTCTCTAACTAAGATACCACAATCATTACGCCATTTTGTGTTGATTCTTTTTGGCTCCACAGGTGCACCACATTGGTCGACAGCTTCTACAACCAAAATTTCAGCATGTAGCTTGTTTGCTTTCCTGGAACCACCCTTTCATGTCTTCTGTGAAGTGGATGATGTGGGGGTGGTCGTGTCCTCAGTCGACACCATCGCTTCTTCTTCATCAGTGAAAAGTCTTCTAGTGCTTCGAGCGGGAATATGCTATGAAAGATAGAGTTATAAGGCATTTCCATTTGAGTAAAAATGAACAGCGTTAAATTGACTATCAAATACCTCATCGGTTATATTGTAATCAGGGTCTTCCTGCGGCAGGCACTGCCTTTTTGCCCACGGAGGATAGGGAGGGGAAGGTTTCTCAAAAGATGAGCTACTTGAGCTTTCGGGAGAAGAAGCCACAAGTGTCGATGGACCAACTTCCTCTATTGTAGAGATTATGTACTAAAAAATAGAAAAATATTATTATATCTTAATGGATATTGAAAAGAAGAGGGTACAAAATAGAAAGACTTTTGCTCTCAGTGTGGGTTGTCAACTTAATAGCCTTCCAACGCTCTAGGTCCTTGACTCGTATGGCAACACATATCCTATATCGCAAGTCGCAAGATATGGTCCATGTTGCCACTCTTATCTCACTTAGTCTGCTTTCATCATCAGGCACAACTACAACTGAAAAGTACTATTATAATAAATACATTGTGCCTAAAATTTAATTGTACTAGATTATGTTTATAATCCAAATGTCATATATCAATAGCAACCTTCCTATATATAAGAGAATTTATGACAGGTGTCATAGTAGAGTCGATCATAGTAGTGTTAGTCAAAGATGATGTCAGCAATACCGACACTATACGGTAACAGTGTCGGTCGCTGACGTCATCGAACCGACATTGTTATTCACACATCAATTTCACAAGATTCACACAAGAATTTCACAAGAATCAGATCAAATTCACAGGAGAAACATATGAATCAGCAATTTTACCTTTGTGCCAAAGGTCTTGCAATGAATCTGTCAACTAAACAATAATATGTATATACATCAAAAATGTCATATCGCATTTTGAAGCCACAAGAATTGAGAGAAACAATGGTGGGAGGGGATGCAACTTACAGTTTGCAGATTGCCAGAATGGGGAGGGGAGGCGGCTTACCGAGAAACAATGAGTGAGGGTATTTACATTAGGGTTTCGGAGTGGGTAGGGGGAGAGGAGATGCCGGCCGGGAGACCAGAGCTGTAGAAGGAAACGCGGTGGGCACCGAGATCGGAGGCAAACGCGCCGCTGAAGGTCGAAGGACGACGTGCAGGCGTGACCGGTGCCGGAGCCAAAGAGGACGATCGACTAGCCGCGGCCGGTGCCTGAGGAGCAGCGACAGAAGCGATGGCGGCGGGTTTAGGGTTGACAAAAAATTTTGGCAGTGTAACGGCGTCGTGCGGGAAATGAAAAGGCCCCCAGGTTTAGTGTGGAACGAAGCGACAAGGCCCGATTATATAGTAAGGGTACCAATGTCGAGCACCATGACGTCACAAAAACCGAGACAACAAACACTGCTAATAGTTAAACAATTTCTTTAATGTTTTTTCTCGGTGTATATAATGATATTTGATCTACAATTTGATTTTAGTAAATTGCATTGTGTAAGGAACCTGACAAATTTCTATTTGAATTTTTTTGACTCTTTTCTTGAATTTTTTAGTTCAAATGAAACTATAAGTTACCAATCATACGACACTATACGTTATGAGTACAAAAAAATGATGAATGTAGGTTAAAAGTGATTACAAAATTTATAAAAAAAATGTGTTCTAAAATGAAATAGGAATGGTTATAAGCTTAGAAAACATTGTACAAAATAATGTAACATATGGTGCGTAAAAAAATTTGAAATAATTTAAGTTATGTTCGCTGAGTGATGTTGTAATTTCGGTCAGGTCGATACCGACACTACAATAATAAAAGACTGACACTGTTGGACTTGCAATATCGGTCGTCGGTGATGTCAGCTGGCCTGGCAATGTTAATAAGTTTAACAATTTTTTAATGTTTTTTTCTTGACGTATATAATGATATTTGATCTACAATTTCAGTTTAGTAATTTGCATTGTGTAAGAAAGTTGGCAAATTATTCGGTTTCGGTAATAATTTGGCATAGAGCTCTAGCAATTCATTGAAACTAGTGTCTGATCACCCATTCTTGGCCTTTAGTGTGAGAAGATCAAGCATTGTTTGCAATATCATGCATTCCTTATCACACCCATTTGATTCAGCATATAGAAGGTCTTTTGAAGCCTTCTCCAAAATCTGTAAGTTATCTAAGCCTCTAGTTTTGTTCTCCAGTATTTTCTCGCGCCCAATATAGTGCAACAGTTTCTCGACAGCGAAGCCTTCAATATCGTGACTTTCATGAGCCACATCAGAATCATCGTTGTTTCTTTCTTCTCTTGGTTCAGTGTTGTTTCCTTCTGACCTTACATCTTAGTTGTTTTCTTCACCTCTTACCCTCTCTTTATTATTTCCGATCCCAACTTCTTGTTCTACACTGCTTGGTGTATTCGCTTGTGTCTCTTCATGTTTGGTTCATATTGAATAGTTCTCAATGAAACCATTTTTCAACAAGTGCTCACGGATTGTTTCGGGCGTGTCAAACATTACAACATTCTTACACTTTTTACATAGACATCATAATCTATTTGTTTTCATATGTATATTTCTGGTCTTAGCGGCTTCGGCAAATGAAGTGACATTTTTGAAATATAGAAATGGATTTTTGCCGGTGCCATTGTACATCCAAGATCTGTGCTCCATCTTCACAAATCACTAATAGAAAAAGAAATAGAGAGAAAAAATTATAATATAGAGGATATAAAACTAGATATACAATTAATTTTTTACTCTCTCCCCTACCCTCACCCCCACCATAGTGTAGGTATTATTATATATGTAAACTAGAGATCTAGCTAATTAACTATGTAGTAATACTCTTAGACAAATCATTATAAAGCAAAGAGGTCAACAAAATTAGTTGAAATCTACAAAATCCCGCCCTAAATCTACGCCTATACACGCTAGGTTTACTTCAAACACTTCTTACGATATCCCGCCCTAAACAATAAAACCACATCATAAGACCATAAAACTTCCAAAGATGATATGAATTTACCTTATGCAGCAATATCCTTTGATTAAAAATGAAATCAGAACCATCCCTCTTTGTATTCCAAATTTCCCGACCGCCGTACGAACACACTGTCCGAAAAAGAATCGAATAGAGTGCCCCGACGGGAGGAAGTAGATGAGTATTTATACACGAACTAACAGTGTTGGATATATTGAGGTCATTATAAACGACACAATACATGCGATAGCAGTGTCGTCTGACCTACGGCACCAAAACCGATATTGCAAATAGATACTAGTTTCGATTGTGCTTGACGTCAGCAAGACTGACACTGATATGTTCATTATCAGTGTTGGTTTCTGTTAGATCACGTTTGTTTGACACTATAGTGTTTCTTTTTAGCGTCGGATGTGGATGAAGTAAACAATGACTGACACTAGTGTCGTATTCTGTAGTATCAGTTGCATGTGACATCTTTTGCGACCGACACTATTGAATAATGTTAGCAATTAGGGTTATTTTGTAGGATAATGTCACTTGCGTCGACACTATTGCTATCACAACAGTGTCGGGTCATAACGTTGAGGGTGCATCGGGACTTGTTAGTGTCGACTGTTACGTTGGACCGACATTATTATAATTTTTTGAGTGACACCCTAGGCTCATTTGTAGTAGTGAAATTATTGACACTGTTAATTTTTAACATTAATTTTGACTAATCGTCTTATTCAAAAAATTTGCTCTAATATGTAAAGTTATTAGTCGTGATTTAAATTTCACTAATGATAAATCAAATAATAACAAAATTTACATATTTAAAAAAATTAATAAGATGAACGATTAAAGTTGATGTTAAAAATCAATGGTATCAATAATTTAAAATCGAAGAGAGCAGAATTCTAGTCTAATTTGAATATTTTCAGGACTGAAAGCGAATTAATTAGCATATAATGAACAGACTTCTGGAATCGGCTTAAAGCGACCTCTTTATTCCCGCTGCTGGAAGCGACTCAGCGGCTAATGAGTGGCCATATATCGGGCAACTAGCTCATTCATCCTGTGGGAACTAGACGGTAATCAATTTTGTTTATTGGATTTTGATAGACCTAATCCTGCTGAAACTGATTGCTTCTTGATTATCGACTGCTTCTCTCCACCCTCATTTTCTCTGATGCTGACATTAGTCTGGTAATTGGAGTAGTGCAAAATTCTTCAGAGATGAGGACATCCAGCCAACTGTTTGTCCCCATGGCTGCTGTTCGATTGACAACGTACTACTACGGCAACTGTCTTGTTCAGGTCACTGGCGGTGAGACTGCAGCACGCAGGATATATATGCTACTGAAACAACAATGACAGTTTCTCATAACTCCGTCAATATAGACAGTACTGGACATAACTAATTACAGAGTCGGTGACAGAAAGCAACATCTTGAATTCTCATCCACAAACTTATACTGGAATCATGACAGGTCACGTCCAGAATTGAGAAAGTGGTTGCACCGTTAGCCACACAGCAACCTTAATCCATCAGAAGTGACCAATCAGCTAATCACCATTGCCGACCTAACTTGTGTACTTGCTAGTAGGTCAGATGCCTTGTCGTATTTCCCAGCTGCTAGTCCACGCTAAAAAGTAAAATGCATCTTTCAAAGGAAGAGTCCTGTGCATTTAGCTATCAAATCGAGGCGGCAAATCTTATTTGTGGCTAGCAATGCATGGACGGCAATATTTTATTGTCAAACCATACCTCAATGGAGCAGTGTTATATCTAATAATTGTGTTGCTTTCTTTCAATATTGATATTATAGGTTGTATATCCGACAGCTACAGTAACATACTATTCTGATTCACGAAGTGATGAAATTTGAGTCAGGTAGTGGCGTAGGATTGACTTAGATTTACGAAATGCGCTATATTATAGGCTACATCAATCAAAGGTTACTCAAGTAGTAAGAGGGCCACATGGACTAGTGGTCAATTTTGTTCTTCTCATGAGGTTACATTTGGGCGCCTTGCAAAACTATAATTACACAATCGGATATAACGTTTAGCTGTACTGCAAAAAAAAGATCCGAGTATGTGTATTAATGTCTACCTTCCGATGATTGAAAAGGTACTACCTCCGTTAATTCTAAAATATAAAATATAAGTATTTCTAGGTTTAGATAAAGTCAACTTCTTTAACTTTAACTTTAATAATATTTAGAAAATTACATAATTTTTAATATAAAAATATATTTTTATGAAAAAATATTTCATGATGAATAAAAAATATAATTTTTACATAATAAAACATTATTAATTTTATATTATTAGTAGTAAAGTGATAAAAATTTAACTTTGACTAAATTTTGAAATGGAAGGAGTATGTCATATGTCGGTTACTCATCTGTTTTTAAATTATTGTTACCATTAACTTTTAACATCATATTTGATTATATTATTTAAAAAA
>BCLG01002343.1:53844-75229 GCA_001602295.1 Zoysia matrella | reverse complement strand
CACAGCAAGATGCCAGCAACCAGTTTAAAGGCAACTACTATGGTTACCAACAGGGTTATGAAGGTTATGGCTATGGTGCACCCAATGTGCAAGATCCAAATATGCAACAAAGCTACTATGGATACCCTGGTTATGGCAACTATGAGCAGCAGCAGCCACCACAGCAACAACAGTTGCCAGCACATGATGAGCAGCAGCAACAACCCTCACAGCAGCCCCCGCCACCACAGGAGCAGCAGCAACAGCAGCAGCCCCCGCAACAGGTCTGGTGCTAATAAATCTTTCATTCATTTATAAAATCTTGTACCAAGTTATCTTTTTATATTAATAATCAGCTGAATGTCTCCTAAACCATTGGAAATATGGTTTGGAGCCATAGCACTTTCTGTGATCACCAGTATTTCGTTGCACATGTCATATGAATTCTTTTTGTCTGGAGAAAACTAACTTACCTTTTATTCTGCAGTGACGACTGTTGAGACAAATGGCTTCTTGCACGCTATCTGATTTAGAGGGAACATAGTGCCATGAACTTCGATACACTGCCTGGAGTCGTGCGTGATGCCTTTTGCACTTGTAGGGATTTTAGAGGGAACTTTGAGTTGCATGAACTGAGGCCTGAGCTCAGTAGCTGCATGTGTTATCATATTATCAGTATTATTAAAGAACAATTAGTGTCGTTTACTTTAATGACACTCCTGATGTTATCTTATTATTTGTTTTGGAGACGTTCAATGTCTGGTACTAATGTTGGTAGTGGTCTCGCACTTCTGAAATTGGTGCTTGCCTGGCTTCTTGTCTATCTGGCCACCATTTCCATGCAATCGCATACGGCATGTGTAATGGAAATTCGAAGGTACATGTGACTTGCACATGCTGCCTCCGTTTAATAGCATTACGGAACATTGCTGCCTTACGAGGCACTGTCAGAAATATTCTAGGTTGAGCTGTGTAAACCTCTGTATTATCGATACTCATGCAAGGTCGTGGCAGTATACCTTGATAGGTACAGCCGATTCTGCTTTATTCCCTCCATGTCATCGCCAGGGTCACTGACAATTGATGCTGGCGGGGTTTGCTACAGTGCTAGATTTAATCCTGTATCGGTTTGGTATGGGCAAAAATCATAAAAACCGATCGGTTTTCACTGGTTTTCAAAAGGGCTAACCTGGCAAGGATTAGCACAACTGCGGAGCGACTACTCCCTCCGTCTTGACACTTACTTTGACACCATGTTTGAACTTATTTAATTTTTTTTACAATTTTCTGGAGTCAAGCATCCTGTGATTTGGAGAGATTTCACAAGAAGGAAGTGGGAATTTCAGGTAATAACATGCAGATCTGGCCGTTAGGTGAGCAGATCATTGGGTCAAAGGTGTTGCTACCTGGCGGAGTCCACGCGTAGTTGCCGAGGCGGAGCTATGTTTGCTGTTGAGGCAGAGACGTGTTTTTGTCAGAGAAGAGCCGCCTTGCTTTTGGGTGCCGTGGTGGTGGAAATTAGGCGAGCGCTTTGATAGAGGAGATGGAAGGCGGGCGCTGTGACATAAGAGACCGAGGATGGGGGTCCCTGGGACTAGAGGGGAAGGCTCCAGGGCGGGGCCTAGAGGGGAGAGGATCGAGAGCCCTGTGAGGAAGAGAGGACTCCGACAAAGCAGAGGCCGTGGAGATGAGAGCTGTGGCTGTAGCTGCGGAACCCTAGCCTCGAGGACGAGAGGAGAGAGTGAAGTGTGAGTCGCGGGGAAGAGATGTCCGACAAAGAGAGGGCCAGTGGCACGCGCAGGTACGAGAAGGAGCTTGCCACTTGAACATAAGCCGTGGGGGTGAGCCACCACCTAACCCTAGCGCCAATCGGTGGAGAGTACAGGGGGCTAAAAAGTCATTGTTACTATGTTGATGTCAATCGTTCTAGATAGTTGGGCCCACATCTGTCAAACAAAGAGCAAAAACGCTCTCGCTCCCATCCCCTATCGGCGATGACCACCGGACGTCCCTCCTCTCCATCGGATCTGGTAGTTGCAAGCTCAAAGTTGCGGTCCCGCGACGACGAATAGAAGCCCTCTCCTCAACCAAGAATGGAGCACCAGCTTGAGCGAGCTTGACATGGAGCAGCAATGCGTAGGCGTGTCTCCCTGGTGAGCTCGGACTTCTACGCCTCTCTCGCATATGAGCTTTGGCTTCTCCGCCCCTCTCTCCGGTGAGTTCAGCTTAGCGCTGCCAAACAGAATTTGATGATCTGCCGGCCACTAACTCATCCATTTGACCTCCACAAACACTAGCTCGCTTGCCTGCCCCTCTTCTCCCCTTCGACGTAATAGGTAGAGATGATCATGCGACTCCCCTCTAGAATGAAGGCGAGCAGCACGACGAGATTGGAGCCATGGTGATTGCAGCTCCCATGGAGCGACAGGGCTCTCGGCTAAGCATTTGGCCATAAATAAGGATAGTAGTTTAATTTATTAATACATACTTAGTAAGTTTTTTCTTTTATTTGTAGAACAACAGTTACAATGGGATGGAAAGAGTACAATCATGTCAAATAGAAAAGCAGAAACCAGCAATGTCTGTGTTAAGTTAGGTTTCCTGAAATCCAAGGAGCTTTGGTGTGAAAGCTCAACGTTCGCTTATCCAACCTCCTACTCGCACCTTCCAAAAATGCACAACAGCCACTCACTGAAAAAACAAATGCACAACGGCCCCTCATCGAAACTCGAATCCCGCCTCTCCAATTCCAACGAGCGGGAGATCTCCAGATCGAAAAGTTCCCCAAACCCCCTCAAACCCCCTCAAACCCTAACCCCCTTCTCGTTCCCCTTCCCATCCACGCTTCCGAGCGCCATCTTCTCCCGCGGAACCTTCCAGAAGCTTCTGGAACCTAGGATTTCGTCCCCATTCCGGCGAAAGTTGCCTTCTTGCGCACAGTATTCTTGCGGGCCAGGGTTGGAGGCATGGAGGGCGGCGGCGGCGGGGAGGGGAGCTTGAACGGCGGGAGATTCCCTATATTGCAGGCGAACCGGGACCCCGAGTCCAACTGGGAGTTAGATGTCGCCAAGAGCCTCGAGGAGTACCTCCTTAAGATCTGCTCCGGAGAGGTCACCGGGGAGGACGGGGCGCACTCCGTCAATTTCGCCGAAGGTGAGTTGGGTTCCCACTCCCAGGGCTGGGATTTCATGCGGTGAATGTGCGGGGTTTCTTTTTCTTGGTCTGTGCTGACTGTAGGGCTGTCTGGGGAGCTCGAAACCGAGAGAATAGATATTTCGACACCTTTTGGTTAGTAATCGTCAATGCGGGCTGCTACATCTGAAATGAATATCTGGAATTGTTTCATTTTCTGTGGTTTTGTTTCTTGTGCTTGAACTGATGATAAATAAAGGAGAGTCCTTTTAGTTGAATTTTGTTGAAATGTTGATTCGTCACCCAAGATATTGTGGTGCCGTGGGCAGTCTATGCTTATAGCATGAAAAAAGAAGTTCTTTTCTTTTGCAAGTCTCATGTTTTCTCTGTTATTTTTTTTGTTCGTTTCTGTAATGTGCAGCGGCGTTATTGCTCCAGGGATCAGTCCAAGTTTACAGTCGGAAGGTGGAGTACTTGTACTCATTAGTGCTTCATGCGCTGGAGTTCCTCTCACAAAAGAAGTAAGGAAATATTAATGCTGCTTCAGTCTATCCATTATTTGATAGATTGCCTTCAGGGCTGAAGCTAGGCTTAGCCTGTTGGTTGTGCCAGGTATATAAACTATGGACTGAAACAACTATGTAAAGGGTCAAATCAAAAGCTGATTAGTGATAATGTTTGGATTTACACTGGTGCCAGTGCACTAGGGACAATGGGACACTCGATATAGCTTCGAATTTTTATTGCCTTACTGAGCATTGTGGTAATAAGTCCTTGAAGTGGGCCTAAAAGTGATTGATAAATTCATGGTACATCACGTGGTAGACATACATTTTCGTGATCGTTGCAGAACCTAGAAAATTTCGAAATATGGCTGTTTATGTTGAAAGGAAGTGCGTTAAAACTGTGATTACTATCCTTTTATAGGAGCCCTGGTGAAATTTACCTATTTCGTTTTATGCTGATACTTGATTGTTGGTCCACTGGGCAATGCAGCTCCCAGTAGGACTTTATATGGACAGCCTAAATCAAACTCCACTTTTGGATTTACTCGAAGGTCCAGGGGATCATTACTATTGCTAAATGGATACCTTTATTGTATTTTTGCAAAATTGTAATCTAATCGTGGTTTTAAAACATCACATATATTTTGCTTTAGTATTGAGGCAGTCCACGGTGACTGACACAGAGATCACCTTTCATTTAGAGTTGCATAAAGGCAGAAAGGGGAAGGAATACATGTGCATCCTTGTAATTGGGCCCCTTGTTGCAAAAAGATCCTATAGCGATCCTATGTAGCTGAAGATACTACAGATATGTGACAAGCCAGTTTTTGGCCGCCTTACTGCCTTGATAACCTTGACTTTGATAGTCTGATTTAATATACTACTGTGACATGTCATGAATTTGCAGCACGCTTGTGGCACATCTTGAGTAATGAAAACAATTAGGCAACCTTGAATTCCTTACTTGTTTGTGACACATCTTGAGTAATGAAAAATTTTGCCACAAGGTTTGTGCTCAGATAACAATTTTTTCACATAGTTGTTCTCATTAACAAGAGTGATCGTTATGGCTGCCTAAAACAGTGTGACACCTGGCCTGGGGTTTGATTCAAAATTGAATTATCACACTAAAGTTTTTCCATTTTTGTGAAAAAAATTCTGTTTTTCCTTTTCAATATGCTACAAGTAGCCTAATTTATTTCAACTATACCAGGCAGGATCAACAGGAAAATGGGTCAACTCAAACTAATGAAAATGATTGTAGCACAATTCCCAGTGAAGATGATATATTTTCGGGGTTAGATGATGTCCCAGGTAATCTGATCTTCGTCTGAAATAGTTGCTTTCCTTGAATGAAACGGAGCTAAATCCTTTTTTTCTCCGGTTTAAATTACCAGTGGAAGCAAGGATCAATCTAGATAACAATATTGATCGTGATGATTTACAAAGAAAAATTGTGAGGCCACCAGCAAATTTGCTGGTATTTGAAGGAGACTGTTTGGATAGTGAAGCGAGTGAGCTGGACTCATATTTGGTAAATTTTATATCTCCTTAATTGCAACTGGAACTGGTTAATGTTTACCATGATACTGAACTAGTCGTAGCTGTTTTTGTATGCAGTTAGCAACATGCAATTTTTATGGAGATTTCCTTTTGCTGGATCCATGTGATGCGCCAGCTGTGTTTGATTTTCTTCAAGGAAGCAATTCTGGTAAAGAAAATAGTGTGGCTCATCGAGGCAGCTCTGTGCCTTCCAAGAGCCGAGCCAGCACTTTTGCTTCCCCGAATGGAAGATCAGGGGGCACGGGTCATAAATTAAATCCAGAAAAAGGGCAAGGAGATCCTCCAACTCAGGAAATCAATCCCGATCAATCTCAAGGAATGAATGAAAATGAAACTCAAGAAAATAAATGTGACTTCAGTGTCGGGGGTAACGATTGGTCTTATGACGACATGCCTCCTGCTGATGGTGCAGCTGAGTGCCCAGATGATGGGGATGATTCTGATGAGGATCCATGGAGGCCTCTGGATCCCCATGAGCCTGGCAACTTAAAGATTAGACCTTACAGGAAAGGTACTGTAAGCCATCTTTTCTAGATGTACTATGTATTTCTTTCTTTGATATTTTTTCCCTATTTTTCTGCTTGTGTATTTAACTAGCTTTCCTGATCTATTTTGGAACAGTAAAAGCCTTTGCACGTCAGGTTATGTTCACTTCAAAAAAGAAAACTCTTGCATCTTTATTTCCTATGGCGCAGTCTGAACAAGCAACATTTTTTGGAGCGCAACAGTCTCAGCAGGAGGAAATAAATGCTTCCCAATCACCTGCATATGAAAAGGTGCTCAGCATTGTTACATATGTGTTCAAGTCCATTAAGCATGTTACAATATTTGATTGACTTATTTGCCTCATTCTCAATCTTCCCACATGCAGCTTATGAGGTCACTTGAATTTGGAGAGCAAGAAAATTGCCATATGTTTGGAGATTTAAAGGATGATGGTAGACCCGACAATGGTGTAAACGATTATTATGATAATGATGAGCCTGATATATATGATATGGATCCCATGGATATTGATGACATTATAAATCCTGCTAAGGTTTATTTTCTTGACCTTTTAAACTGGTCCATATTCAGCTGTATAATGTTTGGGCTAATAGTACAGCTTTATTTATCTTTGTTCAGAAAAAAGACCCACCGCTTGATGAGACTCAAGGCATGCAGGCTAGCTCGGATGAGCATGAAAACCTTGACGATTTGTGTCAGTCACATCTGGTGAGTATTGTTAATTGTTCTGTTCTGTAGACTACACATCTATGCCTCTTAATTTATTTCAAAATTGGTTTGGTGCATGGCGTTCAATCCTTTTGGATGTGTTTAGACTTTATAAAGCATATTTTGCACTATTCTAGTGAAGATACAGGCAAAATATACAAGAAGTGTTCAAATACTCTATGCTCATTGAACAAGAGTGGTTTGTAGGATAAGTTCCAACATGTTCGAAACCATTTTAGACGCTTTTTGTCTTTCTCATATAGCCAGGTAATATTTTGGACTATAAGTTTCTACGACAAAGTGCTTGAAGAACTGTAATACTTTTTGTTAAAAAAATTTTGTAATAGTGTACTGTGATTTGTCTATTTCCATGCACTAATAATTTGCTAAGTCAGTGTTAATTTATTAAAAATTGTTATGCTGCTATTTTGTTTAATTATTTTCAATAAGTTATGCTTTTAACGTTCACCAAATAGATCTCTGTTGCATGGACAATTAAATGTATAATGTAACCTTTAATCAAAATGAACTGGCTGTTTGAGCAGAGGTCTACTAGTCGACCTATATTTCTCAAACCCATCCACATGCACATGCGTGCACATAATCGTACCTAGTTGGTCATCGTTCATATTTCACAACTTTAGCTAAATTCTTCATTTTGACTACTGACTTCCAGAAGCAAAACTGCAATTGAGAACTGTATGTTTTCTTAATCTTGCTATGATGCTATCCAATTTCTAAAACTGATACCGATAATTCTTCGTACAGAATGCTCTTCTTGCCAGCATAGCTGAGGTTGAACAGCGAAGCGAGATGGATGCAAGAGTTTCAACATGGAAAGAAAGAATTGAGGATGCCCTGGAAGAGCAGGTTAATTGAATATTAAAGATACTTGACCTGCTTTTGATTGATTCCGTAAGTTGGAACCTATTATTACGATTCACCACTACTACATGCCTTAACAGGATAAAACCCCACCTTTTGACATTGGTTCATATGGAGAGCAAATCCTTGACACGCTTTCAGCAGCAACCGATAATACAAGAATTGCATCTTTTGGTGAGATTGTTAGTGGCAAACCTAAGTATGAGGTTGCAAGAACATTTTCTGCCCTTCTCCAGCTGGTATGCACCTTTTCACCAACCAATTCCATAATTGTGCACAACTCCAATCATTTCTGAGCTTTGTTCTTGTTCCAGGTGAACAGCAGAAGTGTTGATCTCGACAAAGGGCAAGTTACAAATGAGTTGGTGTGTTACACAGCCGACAATCCATTCCATGTAAAGCTAATCGGTCCCAACAGAAGGCCAGAAATGGAGGCATGCTTTTCTCGGAAGAGAGTCAAATCCCCTCTGCAAAATTGTGGTAAGGGCAGCAGTGACTCACCTCTCCCTCTGCCACAGCAGAAGTCCCTCAAGAAACAGTCGAGTAGAAATGATAAGGCTCCGGGCAAGACAGCAGTTCGGCAGACCCCTGATGGAAAGCGAAGAAGGCGGTCAGCTCGTCTAGTGCAGCCACTCAACCTGGAGTCCAGCCGATGAGATGAATGGTCGACTGACTCATGGGCATCAAGGCCATGAATTAATTCTGATTATTGTTGTAACCTCAGTGTCTAGCTGGTGGCTTTGTAGGTGGGTTTATTGATGTAGCTAGAGGGTGTACATATACAATCTTGTTGCGCTGTTCTATATTTATGGCATCGATCAGCCCCAATGTAGTCTTAACAGGGCAATGTCCATTGATAAACTTGCACCTTTTATACTGGAACGAATAACATCTGTAGGGGTTTCGTTCTAATTCTAACTCCGCTATTGCTGGAGTGGTTTACCGTGTCCGTATTCAGAGAAATTGCATGCGTGAACCAGGGTTAACGTTACCAACGGAACCTTGGGAACAGTTTGGTTTTCATGAAACTGATAAAAAAACAATTAGAAATCACTGTAAATGTAAAAAATCAAGTTTTGCAATGAAAACGCTTGGTTTTTCTAGTTTACTGATTGATTTTTTTTTATTTTGAATTTTGAAACCAAACCGATATGATCAGTTTTCATTGATTTGGCTTGTTTACCGATCTGTTTTTGGATTTTCAAATTTATTAAATTTTTAAACTGAAAACCAATCATTCTCACAAATCAAACCAAATCAGTTTGACTGAAAACAGTGAAAACCAATTTGATTTGAGCGGTTTTATGAACCTTGGTGTAAACAATTCGTTATTCAAACTGGTTCTTGTTAAACATAACAAGTTTGCAAACCTTTTTTCAATCAAAAGGTGGATAATCAAATACATCAAGCCCACTGACCAACACAAGTTCGTGGCTTGGCTATCTATCATTGACTTACGTTTGCACGGTAAATCACTTAATTGTTTTTTTACCAAACTAATTCACTTCATTGTTCTAACAACACCAAACTTCTACGACTAAACGGCCTTTCTGCAAGACTCCAGATTGGCCTTTATAACTACATTTCCGTGTCAACCATCGCTCGCGAGAAGAGAACAGAGCTTGGCAGTCTCCACAAGCCGCCGCAGGTTGGTCTCCCTCATAGCTCCGGTGCGGCCATTTCTTGCAGAGAGAAGAGAAGCTTCAGTGGGCGGGACTGAAATAACTGCTACTACAATAAAAGATGCATAGCATAGTCCAGGGGATGTATTTCCATTTCACCTTTTGTCGAGCTCCACTTTCTTTTCCAGATCTTGCAGCAGAATGCGCAGCCTCTTTACATGGTGTTGCAGCGCTCGGGCGGTTTCATGACCTTCCTTGGATTCACAAAGCTTCTTGAGAATGTCAGATGCGATGAAAAACCCGTCTGCCTTGTTTCTGAGCATATCAACACAAAGGAAACAAACTTGTTAGAGAAACACAACTCGTGATACAGCCAGGATTTATGATTTCGTTTGAACCGCTAAAACCGATCGGAACCGGTTTAACAAAAACCACGAAAACCGTAAAAATCGATCGAAAACCGTTTCAAATCAAAAATTTAAAATTTGAACGAACTGCTACAGTAAACCGTTCGGTTTCACCGATTAGCGGAGTGGTTTCAACGGTTAGCCAACTGGTTTTTTCGGTTTCAGATTTCAAAATTTGAAACACACCGGTTTTAACGGTAAGCCGAGCGGTTTTATCGATTTTCGGTATTAAGAAATTTTCCAATTTTTTAATTGTTTTTAATTTTTTAAAATGAAAACAATCGTCCGGTGAAACCGGACCGCAACGGTAAGGTCGAAAACCGCGAAAACCGAGCGGTTTACCGCGGTTTTGTGAACCCTGGATACAGCTAACATATGATCCTCGAAACTTAGTAATATTCTTCTCAATCTAAAAGGCATGAACACTAGAAAGGTTGGCACTCGAAACTTAGTAATATTCTTCATTGGCGGATCTAACTCAATAATATAGGTTTGGCGATTAATAATTATTTATATTATTATTCTAAAATATATATTTTTATTACACAAAATTTTATTTAACATATGTTCTAAATATATATTATCACATAATAGTCTGTTACATATTTAGTTAAATGTTCTTAAGAACTTTAAACTATTATAAAAAATAAAATATATTATAGATATTGTACATCATCTATAAATTATCTTTTACAATCAGTTTTAGCAAAAATATTACATGAGAAGTTAAAAAAGGATTAGTTCCTACTCATAAGAAATAAAAAAAAGTAAGAAGCAATGCATGCTTAAGTTATATATATAGCTACACTAAAAGATGTAAAAATATTTTGCATAAAGATATTATCTCCAAAATATCTTTAGTACTTTAAAAAATTTTAAAACTCATGCACTTTTACAAATACTATGGTTTTTAAAACTAAGATATTTGTTATATCCAAACACTCCTTACATTCTAAAACTTAAGTATTTTGCAAAATCATAGTATTTTTTCAAAACTTCAAAAATACTTTATATCCAAAGAGAGACTTAAGGTCCGTTTAGTTGTCTATATTCAGTAGCATGTCTGGTATCTCAGGCTCATCTTAATCTAGCTAAGAATATGCAATGTCGTTTATTTAGCTAATTGTATTTATTCATCCCGGTTGCGAGTAGATGTTGTTTGGTTGACTATACGAGTATCATAAGTATTAAAATTATACAATTTTATTTAAATCCATACTACAACGGTTATTATGTAATATCATGCTCAATCCATTTTGAATATAACAATAACACTTAAATCATACTACATCCGTTTCAAAATATAAACATTTTTAGGATTGGTCCAAGTCAAACATCTTTAACTTTGACTGTTAATAGCATAGGATTGGTCTAAGTCAAACATCTTATATTTATGGATGGAGAATATATATATAAATTATGTTACTAGATTCATCATGAAGCATATTTCATAATTGGTAACTCTTTATATTAGAAAGTACTTAATTTTCTAGATATTATTAGTCAAAGTTAAATAAATTTGACTTCGATCAGACTCAGAAATGCTTATATTTTTGAAATGAAGGGAGTACTAATCATATACAAACATCACTTTTTGCATGCGGAAGAACATACCTAGCTCTCAACGTAAAGAATCAATCAATACAAACTAGTATATCCAAACAATTTGGACCATGTCTCATGTAGGCAACCAAACAAGTTTTCTTTCGTTGTCCATTGTTTTCCTATTGCTGACACTGTTCTACTGCTACTGTCCACTATCCCCATTTCCTTCTCTCCTACGCCCCTTCCCCTGCCGCACCGCAAGTCCGTAGGTGGTGTTTGGAATACTGAAAATGAGCATTGGGATAGGAAAATAATAACCTAAATTAGTGTAATCCCATGTTTGGCAATGGGGAAAGGGGAACAAGACGAGTTCAGGATTGGGAAATCGAGGGCTCATTTCTCACTCATCCTATCCTATCGGGAGAGGTGGATTGAAACGGGAAATAGAGAATGTACATATCTTACCCTCACTGCTGGCTCCAGTGCGCCTCGGCTGCCTGCTCCTGCTACTTGTGAGCTGCAGTCCCTGCACCTCCTCCTCTTGCAACCTTGCTGGTCATTGTTGAGACTAGGCAGCGATGGCAGCAGTAGAGGGTCAAGCCTTGCGCTGGCCGTGGCGTCGACACCCATCGGCCCTTGGATGGCAGCTTCTCATTGCCATCTTGCTGCTTGATTGCAGCGCCGGCCAAGATTGTCACTCCCAACTACAACTACAGCTTGCTCTTGCCTCAAACTAATGACAAGCTCATTTTTGAGAAGCAATAAGATACGCACACAAGAGATGTCCAACTCTGTTTGAGACTAACAAACTTGAGAGGCAATTTAGTTCTTAAAAGTTATATTTAAACTATAGCTGGAGTATACCAAATATTAAAAAAAGACGAAATTATCCTTTACTCATCCCAAACCGGCCTCTTATAACCATTTTATTTCCATATCCCTACTACGTAGGTGGTGTTTGGAAATCCGAAAATGATGAAGGGATTGGAAATGGAAATATAAATAGATCTTGATCTTTTATCATCCATCTCACTAACTCCTAATTATTCATCTATTTCCTAATTCCTATCTCACCTTCTATTTCCATACATATAAGTGCCACTGACCCGTCCCCTTCCTCCTCTCCGTCACTCGCCGCACCAGCCTCCATCCATCCTTGTTACTCTCCCCATCTCAAAATAAGTGTCGTTTTAGATTTTCAAACATCTACCTTTGACCATTCGTCTTATTACAAAAAATTATGAAAGTACTATTTATTTTATTGTGAAATAATTTATTATGAGAAATACTTTAAATTTTGTTTTGTTTATTTTTGCATTTTTATAATTTTTTTAAATAAGACAAATAGTCAAAAAAGATTTAAAAAAGTAAAAAACATCACTTTTTGAGACGGATGAAGTATTAAGAAACCAAATGCACCCTAGCCCCTGCCGGCCACCCCCACGCCACCCTGTCTCGTCCCTTGCCACCGCTCCGACCTGCTGCGCGCCGCCACCCACCCCTGCCCACCGCCACTCCGCTCTACTCACCGCCACGAACCGCTCTGCACCGTGCGCCGACTCGAGGTAAAACAGTGCGCTCAGGTAGGGCGGCAGCCCTACCTCACGCTATTGGTAGATCCGCCTCTCCTAAGCTTCCATTATATTTCAAGCAATGATGCAAATATCATAGCATGAAACTAACAAGCGACTTAAATGCGATATGTGCACTGCAGAGTACCTCAGCAGCTCCTGGAAGACGATTTCAACTGATCCTGGGGTGTTGAGTAGCACAGTTCTAAGATTTGAATAGCGTGCTATGTTCCTCAGAGTAAGGAGCACTTGCTTCAAGACTTCCTGGTCAGGGATCCCACGGTTCAGCAAATGGATTTGTTTCAGCAATATGTCCACAGCACCAGCAGTGACTAGTGTCTCGCAGCATTTTTTGGAATACTCTGTAGCAGTGCCTGTACATAAACATAACTTCTTAACTCTTGATTTTAGTGCTTAAGAAGAAACCCAAATAATGTACTTAACGCTCTAATGAATACATATTGGAGTGTTCTCATGAATAGTAAACAGAAGATAGTGTTTACTTAATGTTGCACAAGTTTGTCGAATACTACTTAGACTCCGGCAGTGAATGAGCTGTGACAGTGCAGCGACAAGTCTGTTGATCAGTCGCATGCCATCATCAACTTGTGCAGATGACTTCTGCAGTCTGGACCTTATATGAACAACTTCTTGCTTCGAAACTTTTCTCACAAGGTAGCCTTTGAAATAGGACTGCATCAATTAGTTGTTGAATGTTAGTTAAATTGTTTATATACTTAGAAGGTATATCACATTGGCACAAGAAATACTTGGGACTACTGGAGTCCGAAATGATGCACGAAACCAAGTACATAATTGCAAATGTCCAACCGACAAAAAGAAATGTACTGGAGCCAGACATATATAACTATCATTGTGTCGGTGGTTGGTAGGTACCTGGATTGTAGTAATACACATCCTCTTTCTTATGGTAGCCTGTCGTGCTATCCAGCCACGAAGGTGAGCCTGGATAACAATCACAGCTCGTTTCCTTGTTTCAAGAAACAAAACTTTTCTCCACCATCTCTGCAAATATGTTTAACATGTCAATTCTTTTGATGCGTAAAATGAAACCACCAAGTCTAGAAAGCAGTGAAGATGAATTCCACATACTTGAATGATGTTAATGCTGCAGCTTATTCGAATTAGTTGTTTTCGAGCCAACCAACCGCGGACAAAAGATTGCATAGAGATCACTGATGTCCGGGTAGACTGACACAACAGGGACTGCCTCCACCATCTTTGTAGCCTTAGGACTGAATTAAGAACAATTTTCAACTCGAGGCTTTGATGGCACTTTTTATGTTGACTCTGATCAAGTACATGAAGACTTTTGTAGCTTTGCAAAGAAGAAGAACCTGTGTAAGTAGTAACTGTCAGTGCACAACACGAAAGGCATCAAAATTACCAACAACCATGTTAGATGTACATACTAACCTAACATTCTCTCTCTTGCTAGCCATCCTCGGACAACTTGCTGAATCAGCTGTGCAGCAAGCTGGTGCTGCTTAAAAGCCCGACGGTATAAGAATAATCTTGTTGAGGACTGAATTGCTATGATAGCCTGGACCTTCCTTGTGAAGCATTTGCGTACTGATAAACCACGCCAATGACTCTGGATTTTAGTTGCAGCAGTTACCCTTAAGTTTATGTTATGCAAGAATTTTTTACATGCAGATTGTATCCTTTGAGCAGCCACTACTTCCTTACAAATAGAGAAATCAGTCCTGGTAGATATTGGTGTTTCATTCTGGACAAAAGCTCGAGAAGAAGTATCGTTGCTGCAGTGCATATCTCTCTCACACAAATGACGGCTACCAGTACTTGCATAGTTAATATCAATGCTCAGCAGAGGACTGGAAGGAAGTATAGAGTCATGCCTACTTTTGCACAGTGGAACAGAAGTAGCAGAGCAGTTGCTTTGTTGGTCACTTACTTGCAAGCGAGTGGGTGGATCTAGAGAATCGATGCCATCAAAGAAAAGATGAGGAACAGCAGAAACTCTCAAGGTATCCACAGTCTCGCAATGCTGCACGAGAGTGGCCAAAGCTATTGCTTTATTATCCTCACTGCATTGCTTCAGGGGGACAGGAGTTGTGGTTTCTGAGGACTCGTGCCTTTCATAAGGCTCAGTGTTCTTGCGACTTTTTCTTCCTTTAATCCAAATCCTTAAAGCCCGCTGAATTGTGATGACACGTTTTCTCATGTGCACAAATCTGTGCCTTTCTATTATGAAAACGAAATATCTATTATCTCTTCCTGAAAAGAAATGACACCAACATTGTAATAGGTGCAAATTAATGCATAAATTATGAAGTCAGTAGGAAAATGTACCATGTGCTTCCCAGGGGGTAAAGGCAGTAGTTACACAGCTACTATTCCATTTCCTGATAACATGCTTAACAGCTGACCATGCCCTCATGGCGCTATGCAAAATAAATATCGCCTTTCTATGGTTATAAAATTTATTCTTTGCAATCATACACCTGACCTGAGTCTGTATAATAGTTGCTGCCCAATCTAGAGAAAAAAAAGAATAAAATGGATTTTGTTAGATTGCAGAAAATTTATGTGTTACGAGCACAAATAAATATGGTTAATGAACCACAGAAATTCGCATAACAACAGTTCTATGTATGGTTATGGAGTATGTATAACATCTGAAAATATTATGTAAAACTCTTTTTGCTAGTCAAAATTTTGCAACCAAAAGAAGAGATAAGGACAAACCTTGGTTGGTAGATGAACCATCTTCGCTTTCTATCTGAGGGGTTTGATACTTCATATCATTCTTTACTCGTGAGCTACATCTGGTAGATATCTGACTCTCCGGGCTTCGATAATGAAACCTTGTACTGATCAAGTTCTTCAGGTGACCCTATACAGATCATAGAAGATGCTTGATGCATTATAAAAAGCAGTCACACAAGGCGGGGTATTTTGAGAGTGATAAAACAAATATTACCAATCTTTTTTCATTGGACAGATGTGAATATAAGAATGCAAGCAAAAGTATTGCACTCCTTTCATCAAGTAATACATCATTAGCTAGGATACCACTAGCTGGAATGTCCTGCATATATTGAATAAAAAATACAGTTTGAGAAACAGACTAATCCTTCCTTGTGCAAACAAACAAATAAACCACTACCTGAAGAAGGTCTGCTAACACTTCTCCCATCTTGTTGTATGGACAACCACTGAGATCAGTAATAGTATCAAGTTCATGAGAAGTGAACAATTCCTTTTGACACCCAATTAGAGTATCCTAAAAATAAAAATCAGCAGAAAACATGAGCTCATAGGAATTAAAGTGGAACTTGCACATAAAGAAGGTGTAATTACAGTAAAATAAAAAATGGTGAAAAAGTTTAGTATAACCTTGACAGGAAAAGCATCAGTGTTCAAATAATAGTTGATGATGCAGCTCAGTGCATTCCTGTCAACTTGGGATGTACTTTGTAAACTCATGCCATATTTTGAGCATACCGCCTGTAAAAGAGTACATATCAATCAGACAGGTAAATGAGGACTACAAGGTTAACACACCACATAAGTTGAAAACAAAATTCTCAAAAGGGTCACAATCAAGTAATGGCAAAAAGATTAAATGTTAACGTGATATCACGTGTGATTTTGGAGCTTGTAACATAGTGAGGCAGTGAATCCCATCTCCATGTAGCTTATTAAATACACAAGAAAAACAAGGAAAACCCAACCTGAGTAATGTTTTGTTAGGAAGAAAACAACAAGTTGAACAGAGAAAACTCAAACAACAGAAATATTTAGAAATGTATATTTGTGAACGGTCCTTTTTTTTTAGTGATTTGAGAACATATCATGTGCAGTCTAGAAACCAGGCTTATAAACTGAACAATATTCATTTCATTGGTACTCCCTCCGTTCCAGAATAAGTGTTCATCTGGGTTTAGTCAAACTTGTCTTTGACCAATAATTTCTATAAATATAAATTATTTTTAATATATATATTATAAAAGTATTTCTTATGAATAATTTAAAAGTACAAATACTAGATTTTTAAAGTTAACCAAATCTATAGAAATCGTTGGTCAAAGCTAGATGGTATGAAACCCAAACAAACACTTACTTTGGGACGGAGGTAGTATAAGATAGCTCTTCACATCTTCCCCCACAAGCATGGTGGTTTATAGAAGCCGATACTGGTACATGGTACTAGTCTGTGTGATCGAGAATACCATTAGCAAAGTAGGGAGATTCCCCACTGAGCCATTTTTTTAGAATGGAATTAATTCCAGCCTAACGTACACAGCCTCCAATTATTACAAATGTTCAGTCACATTGCTGATGAAAAAATGATTAAATAAAAGAGAAGAGGCTACTATCAAGCCTTGCAAAGTCTATTATTATGCTTCCATTTATGAGTCTAATAGCTCTAGAGCAAAGTTTCCAGTGATCCGTTCACCTTGTAACATCTTTTTAGAATGAAAAACTATAGAAACATTACCTGAGCCCAATTGTAAAGCAAGCAAAGCTGTGACTTATTCCCAGGCATAGATTGTTCCTGGAAATGATAAAAATAGAAGCAAACATATATCAAAGCTTCATCAATCAACTTTGGTCAATTGCATTGCAACATAAAATCAGTTATAAGCATCTCGTTCCATTTTCCCAACACATTTGAACAACTAAATACTGCGATGAAGAAATTACTCACCGTTAGCTGTCCTTGTAGCCTGGCTACCTCACAAGCTAGTGAAGTTTTGTTTGCTAACAAGGGCATCTGCACGGGAGCAGAAGATCAAAAGTTAAAGACTAGAACGTCAGCTATTATGGAGCATGATAACTTGCATTCATCTGAATGAGTTAGATGATAGCAAAGCCTTGAAAAAACAAGTACGTTATATAAGTATTTCCTAGTACATGCTTTACTAAGTAGTACTCCGTATGACTTATGGTTTATTGCAAAACTTCTGATTTAGGATAGTAAAAGATCTGAGTTATGTATATAGACGTTGAAGGATATACTACTAAAAGTCTAGCAAATTCCTACAGTAATTGTATTATTACAGTGATTAAAAACCAACTAACAAACATTAACAGTCTAGGATTCCAGACTTTTAAGAAAAATAAAAGTAGGTATATAAAAACAGATAGCTTCTACTGGAGTAAGGAAATCCTTAACAAGTTTATGTTGACCATATGACCTGCATATGGATGAATATGTTCCACAACAATGACAGAATAAGCTCCTTATCCCCAGCAGCAATGTCTTCGGCAGAAATTGTAACAACATCAGAATCAGATAGAGGAACCCCAGCTTGCTTCATACTCTTCATAGCCATAGTGCAATTATGCAACTTCTTCTTATGTGTATCTGAGGGAGCAATCACTTTCTGAAAAAGATGCATGTTACAGTGTAAATAAATGGCGATAGCATCAAACTGATTAACCTAGCAGAATGAAATTACACACCGGAATAGTTGATGCATCAGAGAGGAGCAGCTGAACAATTCTACAAAGAATTATGCCATCTTGGAGATCCTCAAATAGGCTCCTTATAGTGAAATCATACTCTGACAGAGAAGGCTGGTAGAAAAGAAAAAATCAACAAGTATACAATTTTATTTCTAAAATAATCTTATAGTAACCTAAGGAATAAAAAAGATGGTTCAGCACAGCAACACAAAAAAAGTAAGAACTGGAGTACCTGTTGATAACTCAACTTATATCCCATAGTTGTGAGATGCATCACAAGGTCACCTTCTCCATGCATAGACTCCCCCAAAGACTCTATAATTCAATAAACAGTAAAAAAAGATAATAACTATTGAACAGAAAACATGCACAAGGAAAGTAGTAAAAATCAGATCAATTCAGATGTATTACCTTGAATTATTTGTCGACTAGATTTTATTTGGTCTTGGTGACAAAATAAAAGTGGTGAACCACCATCAAGGCCATCGATTCCGGTTTCAAGAGGTAGCGCACTTTCTACTTTAGCTCTGTCTAATGCAGCAACAAGAAGAAAAATTCTTTTCAGAATGATATTGCCCATTGCTTCACTATAGCCCTGTTTATGGTGCCCTCCCACCACCTTCTTGTGAGCAAAGGATTTGTCTGTCACGATTTGAGCAAACATCTGCTTCTCTAGAACAAGCTTCAGAAATGGAACTTCCTTGCCCTGTTTCCCATATCCATTTAGCAGCAATGAATCACCTCCAAGGACAATATGCAAGCCAATCCTGAGCCAATGTGGATTGTAACACATGAAAATTCTAGTAGCCTTTTCTTTGAGCCTAAGGTCAGTAACAAGGGGGCAATGTGCTTTCATCTTCAGCCTGCCCTCATCAATATTCTGAAAATTAAAAACTGACAGGTTATATCATCAATGGCAGTATTGCGCAATGTAGGCGAAAATTTAGTGTTTAAGATAATCTAGACCAATTGTAAAAAAAATGAAAAAGTAAATGAAAGTAAAGATAGCATCATAAAATTTACCACTAAATAAATTACCTAAAAAGACAACATGTTTTATTGCAGATAAAGAGACCAGGACCAGCTTACAAATTTCCACCTCACAAATTTTATTTATTTATTTGAAAAATAAGGAGCCGTATCTATATTGCAGGAGCTAACAGTTCAATTACAAAGTACGATGTCCACCTCTTACGAATAATCAACATGATACACAGGAAATGTAGCACTTTGATGTTGATTTCAGAACAAAATCCAAATAGGAATCTAGGATTATTCAGTTGTTTAGGATATTCCCAATCCTACAATATTTCCACCTCACATGTTAAAAAGAGAAGCAATATCTATATTGCAGCGTGTTACCAGTCCAATTCATTAATAACAATCAACACAATACACAGAAATGCAGCAGTTTGATGTTGGTTTCGAGACATCCAAATAGGATGATACAGCTGTTTAAGCTATTTTCAATCCTACCAAACATAATGTAGTGCACCAAAGATTTCTATAAACTCAATTAGTTTGACAACGTAAGACTTATACTTTTACATTCACCATGAAAAATATCTTCATAATATATAATTTTTATCATTAAAGTCCACCAAATTTGTAAAATTTTAGGTACCTAAGACTTATGAAAGCCAGAGTTTAGATCCCAGAATTTTCTAACCTTACAAATTTGGCACATCATAACGAGCACGTCCTCGCAAGCTTCCTTGCTCATGTACAGCCCCATCCTCTCCATGACATCATCCAGGCTGCACGCCTCCTTCAGAGAATCTTTTAACGCAGCAGCCATCGCTGGCGTCATACCCTTCCTCCTCTCCGAGCCGCGATCACCGCCGCAGCGCCTCTTCGGGCTGCGCCCGCTCGCTCCCTCCCCGTCGAGCGCGCCACGCTTACCCGCGGTGCTGTGCTGGGCGGTAGCGGAACCGGTGACCGGGGAGCAGCCGCAGGAGGCAGGGTCGCGCAGAAGGAGGGAAAGCCATGACGAGGCAGAGGCGGCGAAGGCGCGGAGAGCGCGCTCGCGGCCGCACTCTGCGCGACGAGCGGAGCGCGACTGGTCCACCTCGAGTGCGCGGAGGCGTCGGTCGAGGGGCGTCGGCTTCGGGGCACCTGAGCCGGCGACAGGCCTCCGGTGGCGGAGCGGCGTCGGAGTGGGGCCCTGGAGAGGAGTTTTGAAGAGGGTGGGGACGAGCGCGGAGGCGGCGGGTTTGCGGTTAGGTCTCGGGGTGCGGAGGTTGGAGACGTCGCTGAAGGGCGAGGCGGCGGGCTCGCGGCGGCTCATGGCCGCCGATGAGGGAAGCTCTAGAAGGTCCAGGAAGGTTCGAGAGGATTCAGAGGAGCGGGGGCGGGCCGCGGGGGACTCTGAGGAGCGGGGGCGGGGGTTCGGCTATGGAGCGCGAAATTTGGGTGGAGGCCAAACGGTCGTATTTCGAATTTTGAGCACGCGCTCCTCGGTAGGGACTAGGGAGCCCCTGTGGGTTCGGCTGTAGTATTTGCAATTTTAAACTGAATAAAATCATTCAAGTAATTGCTCAGAAAAGATTCGAACAAGCAAATAGTACCCCTGTTTTTTAAAAAATAACTCCAAATAAATACTCTTGTTTCCTGAAAATAACTATGGATAAATACACCTTTTTCTAAGTATAATTAACATATAAAAAACCCAAACCAGTTAAAAGTTTTAGCAATCCTACGGTTTTCTAAAACTATAAGGCCTCCTTTGAAACGCAAGAATTTCACAGAAATCAGTTTAATTTCACAGAAAAAATATAAAAAATAAAAAAAAATTCCTGTGTTCCAAAGGAGGCCTAAGGTATGTTAGGTCCAAATACCTCTTTATTTTTCAAAACCAATACTCTAAGGCCTCCATTGGAACAAAGAAAATTTCTCGTTTTCTATGTTTTTTCTATAAAATTTAACTAATTTTTGTGAAATTTCTGTGTAATTTATACGAAATTCCTACATTTCAAAGGAGAACTAAACATAATTCATATCCAAACAGGGTGCAAGTATTTTTACATACTCCGTATGAGTTTTTCTTTTAAAATAGCATTCTAACAACATAAGTTTTCTCTTGTATCAACAATTATTTAGGGCAAAATCACAATCTCCCTACCTATGTACTATGGTGAGCAATAGAAACCTACAACGCACATGAGGTGGGACGATTTTGAACTAGGGTGAGCAATAGGTAGGTAGTTGTGCAAAGCAAAAAAGTTTGAATTTAGAGAGATTGAGGTGCCCAATATCTCTATAATTTTTAAGAGATACTTCCTCTATTCTGAAATTCATGTTAACAGTTAGTTCCAAAATTTTTAAGAATGAATTTAGTATAAAAGTCTATTATATTTAATTTGTATAGAAATTGACCAAAACTTCCATGTTAGCAATTTCCCATGACGAGCTCAATGACAGGGCCCAATATTGCCACAATATGTTCTTTGGAAACAACTTGCATAAAAGTGCTTTGTTACAAACTGACTCATTTCACCAATGCT
>BCLG01002343.1:16680-47839 GCA_001602295.1 Zoysia matrella | reverse complement strand
CGTTGCTGTACGAGTACGAGCCGGTGAGGCAGAGGCGGCTCATGGCGCGCGGGTCGACCCTGGAGGCCAGGTACGTCCGCGCCGAGTCGAAGAGGCGGTTCTCGCCGTGGCCCGTGTCGTACTGCTGCTGGATGACGATGGTGTGGCGCTGCCGCTCCTTCTGCGTCTCGTCGCCGCCGAAGCGGGCGCGCACGAGCGCTGCGGCCCAGCGCACCGCGAAGCGCAGCTCGTCCGGCAGCAGCTCCCGCGCCATGCTCCGCGCCAGCACGGCGTACGCCGTCATCGAGGCCGCCGTCGCCAGCGCCTTCTTGTACGCGTCGAGAACCGTCCGCACCTGTGGCCGCGGCGCCGCCGCGGCCACGGTCAGTGGCAAGCGATCCATGCTGCCGCGGGAGCGCCTGGTGCTGTGCTGTGCTCTGATCTGATCTGCAGGCGACTCTTTAACAGCTCTTAACGGCGTAGCTTCTTTAAGGCCATGGCCGGGACCTTACAAGTTCCATTGTCTCTTAAGAGTCGGCAGGATCATGTCACTATAAACGAGGCGGCGTGATGCTTACTTGGCGCGAAAATGGTGGATGCAACTTGAGCAACACAGCATAGAATAAGCAAAGATCGATGCCCCCAAGGCACCGAACTTTGGTTGCATCTGGTTCAGAATTGGTTCTTGTGGATTTGAGGATTGCCGTCGTCCTTAGGGATAGTTCATAGTTCCAAGCGGTCACAGCCTAAACACCAATGATATCTTTAGTATGGACATCTACATCACAGTTGTATTATTTGATCATACATAAAATATATACTCTCTCGTTCTTAAATTGTTGTCGCAGTTGACTTCTAACATCAACTTTGATCATTTTTTTATTAAAAAATAATTTAAATATATAAAATTATAAATTGTTAATCAAATAAATTTAATAATAAAATAAATAGTCAAAGTTGATATCAAAAGTCATCGGTGACAACAATTTAGGAATGGATAGAGTTGTTAAGAGCTGTATACCTTTAGTGACCACGTTCTGTAAGTGCACGATGACCACGCTCTCGCTGCGCCGTTGAGCCGTTGGCGTGTACGTGTATGTAGGCATGCTCGACCGATTCTCTAGATCACTATTGTAACTAACTCACTCTCAGTATATAACAAACAGAGATCCCAGAGGGATCCTTGCGCCTGACAATCACATTATCTTTCAGGAGTATGACACAACTCCACACTAACATAACACTATACATATATAGATACACTAGACCTATAATTATACACATGCTACATGTTCTTCTTGACATCATGAAGATCCAAGGTTTCCGCAGCTAATACCATGAGTGTTGCATTCCCTTTGTGACTTCCCGTGTTATCAGGACCAACATAAAGCACCGGTATGATCGCGTTGGAAATATTGGTGGCTCTGCAGTACGAGGATGTTGGAAATCTTCAAATCGTTTTTTTAACTATTAGTCTGAGTGTTGGACAGGGCAATGTGATGTTGGACATGACAATGTGATGCAATTTTTCTTCGATGGAATATGAGAAAAGCAATATGACGTATTTTGCTCTGCTATGGACAAAAAACATAACACAATTTCTATGATATTAAGTATAACAACTTGTGTTAATACAAACTGAGCTATAAGAAAAAAAATAAATTTACATAGTACTTGCTCCAATTTAATTTTTGCACAATGCCCTTTTGATTTGAATGAAATCAAAATTAATGTCAACCGAATAAATAAAGAAGTCAGTCTGCATCACAGGGCTTTATCGCCAGCTCATATCTAAGTAGATTCTAATGGTGGCGTTTAAACAGGTTAGAAACAAAAATACTGAAGCAGCATATATCTACTAATTTCTCTCTCATATTTAGGATTTAATTGAAGTGTGACACTGTAGAGATAGAGGGATGACAGCAGTTTGAATCGCCACTACGGGTGTTAGAGTCGCTGTTCAGCGCTGCGCGAAGGTTAAGGTCCTCGACAGAGACAACGACGTGCCGACCCTGTGGGAGTTGGAGTCATCGTGCAGCGTTGTGCGGATGTACGGGGATACGGAGGAGTCTAACAGAAATCAAAATTCGAAACGGAGGGAGATGGATGAATTTCCTACTCTTTCCATTAGAGATAAAATTTTAGAGATAGAATAAAATTTGATTAGAAAAATGGGATTGACAACTCTACAAACTTTTATATTAAGAGAGATAATCTTCTGATTGTTTGAAGTTAGGAGAATGACATGAATGGCTACATCTTCAGAAAACAAAAGTTTAGCGTGAAAAAACAGGGAGGAAAAGTCAGGACACCGTTTTATTTTATCAACTGATGGTGCCACTGCCACATCACATTCATCTTCCATGACGACAAGTCCCCAACCACATAGATACACACACTAACATTATATTTCGACTTCAACATTATGACGAAGACATTCTGGTGATTCACAGCTCATTCCGATCGTGTTCAGCGACAGGTCCTCTGCTCGATCTCCACGGGCAAGCCGTGCAGCGGCGACGGCATGGGGTCCCTGGCGAAGGTGTCCTCCTTGCAACAGAGCCTCCACTGGAACCGCCGCACCAGGTGGTGCATCGTCACGAGCGTCTCGATCCTGGCGAACTCCATGCCCACGCAGATCCTCGCCCCGCCGCCGAACGCCACGAACGAGAACGGCGGCGCCTTCGCCTTCGCCGTCGTCGCCGCTGCCGATGGCTGGTGGCTTTCGAACCGGGACGGGTCGAACTTGGCCGGGTCCGGGAAGATGGCGGCGTCCGTGTGCGTGACGGGGGCGGTCCAGAACACCTGCCAGCCTGCGAGGATGGTGTAGCCGCCGAACTCGATGTCCTTGACTGCGGTCCTGAAGTTGCCGAAGATGGGCGGCACCAGGCGCAGGGTCTCCAGCGCGACGCGCCACGTGAACTTCATCTTTGCCAGGTCGTCCCATGTCAGGGCCTCGCCTTTGTTCTTGCTCATGGCGATCTCGTCGTGCTCTGCGACGTGCATATGGTGGTGGGCATGACAGCGGCGCGTGGTCAGAGCAGTTATTCTTGTGAAATGAAGGGAGTGCATTTTTTGGCGGATAGTTTATTACTCCTACCTTGGACCATGGCGGCGAGGGTGTCCGGGTCGTTGGCGAGGTGGCGGACCATGAACGTCATGAGGATGGACGACGTGTCGTGGCCGGCGACGAGGGCGACCATGGAGGTGTCCACGATCTCCTCCTCGCTCAGCAGCCGCGCGCCGCTGTCATCGGTCATGCTTAGCAGGCACGCGATGAGGTCGCTGCTCCGCGTGGCCTCGCCGCGCTCCAGCTTGGCCTCCGTCTCCCTCGTGATCCGGGTGAGCAGCCTCCGCGCCCTCGCGCTAGCCTTAAGGCTCCGGCTGAACGCCGTGAACGGCAAGTTCACGGGCACGGACCACATGCCCTCCATGACGCCCGCGAAGTCGTTGGCCAGGGCGTCGCGCAGCGCGCCGCGCTCGAGGCCGAAGAGCAGAGACGAGATGATGTCGAACGTGAGCCGCTTCATCAGCGGCATGACCGTGACGGTCGCGCGGCCGGACCAGCACTCGTCGACGTGGCACCGCACCTCGCCGTCGATCTTGCCGACGTACATGCGCAGCATGTCCGGCTTCAGGAACTCGACCAGCGCGCCGCGGATGCGCTTGTGGTCCGCGCCGTTGAGGTCCAGGATGCTCCGCTCCCCGAGGATCCGCTGCACGGACCGGGGCTGCCGCATCGCCAGCGCGTCGCTGAAGAAGACGAACTTGTTGGCCGCCGGCCCCGTGACGAGCACCGTCGGCGCGCCGAACAGCGACAGCTTCGACACTGGGCCGTACCGGTCGACCTGGTCCTTGATCCACCGCTCCGCGGTGTTGTTGCGCATGGCGCGGAGGAGGCCGAGGCTCTGGCCGATCACCGGCACGCCGAGGGAGCCCGGGGGCAAGCGGGCCGCCGGCCGTGGATTCTTGGCTCTCGTGACGAGATGGAGGATGACAGGTAGAGCGATGGCGACGAGCGCGAGGAGAAGGGAGAAGTCCATTGGTGGCGAACGAGCTAATGCTTTGCTCCACACTCCTTCACTGCTCCTATATACTAGTGGTAGTCGCATGTTGTTCCATAGCCATGGTTTTGTTTATTCTCTCTCGATCTTGCTTGGTTGGACAAATGGAACTTCGAGGCCGTGAAACTAAGAATACCGCGTGGCCTGGGAACCTCCGAGATTCCTCGGAAGGAGACGACAGCGTTTGTGGCAGAGCCATCTATATTATCAGTATCTACTTGTTGGAAGTTGGCTGGGTTGCAAGACTGCCATTACAAACTAGTCATGAGTACCTTCACTAACAATATACGCATCTCCTTGTTCTTGGACTTCCAATCGTAACACAAGATGCCTTATTGATGCTTCAGCTCATATAAATGTACTCTGTATATACCTATTCATGTTTTGTTCCTTCCTAAGATTAATAATAATATATACTACTCTGTTCTGAAATTACTATCATAGGCTAGCTCAAATTTGAACTACCTGCAACAACAGTTTTAGAACGGAGTGAGTATACACTACTACCATAATGAACCTATTGTCCACACACAGTCCATGAATGATGGCTAACTCACTAACCAAGTGTTTGATTAGGCGTGGTTCCTGCAATATGCTAATATAGATATTGAAGTTGATGGAGAAGAAATTAAAAGACTGCACCTATTTACTTTTTATTGCATTCTAGCTCTGAGCATGTGAATTAAGAAGTGAAAATTGTGTGATGCATAGGAAACAAGAAGGATGCAGATAAAAATGTATTAGTAAGAGAATAAAATATATTGAGAAGTGAGAACAATAATTGTTTATGAATAAAATTTGAATCTAGATGACAATTAAAAGTAAACGAAAGGATTAGTAGTTTATAAACAATCACATTAGTAATGACAAAGAGATGTAGCAACCTAATTGTCACACAAATATGTGGATCACAATATGCAGGGGACTTGCTATTTATTGTAATTAGCAATAAATGTTGTAAAATTACTATACAATACAAAATATGGTAACAACCAAAAAAATTAATTGCACAACATGCCTAATACACAAAATATGTATCAAACCAACATGAAAATTACTATATAATTCATGTCTGTATTGATCCATAAAATAACGACACTTTAAAATACTAGTACACGCATACACACATTTACTTATCATCAAACAAGTTTAGTCTCAGACACATACAAACCATAGAAAGAAATTCAACATAGAATTCTTCCAAGCATAATGTCATAATACAAGGTACAACTATATATGTTTTTATTTAATCCATGATGTCTTGGCTATGCTTTTCAATTAGTATTTTTTAGTGCCATCAATGTCCACGATATCCATACTTGGCATAGCTGACATGCTTGGTGCCACTGATGAGCTTGCATCAATGGTTGAATAGAAGGGCATGGTCATATCCATATCGGGACAAAGTGCACTTAGTTCAATAGAAAAGTCTTCTGGCTCTACGAGAAATTGCATGGAAGTAGGAAGGCCTATGGTGCTTTGATCAGTGTTAGTGTCAGTTGTAGCTTCTTCGGATGGTGGCATATTCACATCCCTATTCTTCGAGCTCTTGTGGAACACTTTGCAAACCACCCAATCCTACACATAGTTCAAACCACCAAATAAGGTTTAAACTAGGATAAGCTATTTGAGATCTAGAGAAAGTAGCCAACATATAAGAAAGTCCATCTGATACTACCTTGGAGATGTTGGAGCTAGTTGAGGGGCAGCCAAGCTTGCTGCTTCCTTCAAGTCGGTACTCATGCATGATCCACTCTGTCTTCTCACCCCTTGGAGCCCTACCAGTGTAGAACACAAGTGTTTTCTTCATACCAACAACAGCCGGCATCATGGATGATGCCTGATAGATCTCTTTGTCTTTGCCCGTGGCCTTCCAAAAGCCAGCATTCGTGGCCCGATTTATCCTCTCCCCTTTCTGATACTTGTGGTCCTTTAGGCAATAAAAGTACCACTCTTTTTCCCCCATCTTTGCCTTCCCTATACCATGATTTCAGGCTCAATTAATTCACAAATCACTGACATACATATACACATCGATCAAATAAGCAATATATTAATAAGAGTGCTTACTTGGTAGTTCCCATGGCTCAGAGTTGTTGATATCTGCCTCTGCAATGGCAACTGCCGTAAAGTTGCTATTGAGCACCTTGGGCATGAGATAGAAGGTGATGATTTCCTCATCAGATGGGTGGAACCTAAATCCAGGAGGAAGATTCAGGCCGGCATCATCAATAGTGCCTCTTATCCCCTCATATTTGTGATCTCCCATGCTCCTCCAATCCTTAAATCACCAAGAGTACCAACAACATAAGCAAGTGGTTGTATTAAGAAATATGGAATACGGAGTCAGAGTGAAACAGACTTACACTCAAATATCTGAAGGATATCCAAGAGGAATGAAGGTGAGCGAGGCAATCGAACACTGAAGGAAGAGGATTAAATAGCCGAGAAACATGTTTTCAAAAGTAACTTTCTAGAGAAGACTCCGCCTTTTTTCGGGTGTTGTCCGTTTCCACTTTCCATGGCGGCATACCTTTTCCCATTGTTTCATGCCAGGCCTCATGCTGCATGGTCGCTTTAGCCCGTAAGAACAGCAATTGATGGCGAGATGTTGCACGGTACCTTTCTTTGACCCTCCACGTCTCTGTCTCTATCTCTATCTTCCTCCCTCTCTCCTTCTCTCTCTCTCCCCCTCCCTAGGGTTAACAAAACCAGTGAAAACTGCTCGATTTTCATGAAAACCAGTTAAACTGGCCCAGCTCGATTTCACTGGACGTCTGGTTTTTGCCCAAAACTAAAACCGTGCACTATAGAAAAAAGTGTAAACCGACCGGTTTCTCTAGCTAGACGGTCAGTTTTCTGCATTGGTGAAAATCGGTCAATTTACGGGTTTTTAAATCTTGCCCCCGTTACACATTCTTTTTTATGCCCTTGATTGTGATATCTGTGGATGTAAATATGCTACTCTCTCCGTCTCGTTTTATAAGCCGTTTTGGAGCTGGGCACGAGAATTAAGAAAATAGAAAAGGTGAGATGTTCTGAAAACGAGGAGAGAGATAGAGTGGAAATGTATTGAGAAAAGAAAGAGAAGTGAGAATGACTTATAATTTGAGAAAACTTGAGGAGCATAGAATGACTTATAACTTGGTACGGAGGGAGTAATACCATTCATGCATGGCTTCCTTATAGTACTTAGTTGTGTCTCGTTTGCATGTATGCAACTCTTTCAACATATCCACTCATGAAAAAGTTGGTAGAAGAGTCACATAAATATTGCGCCATTGAGGAAAATGGCTAGAGATGACTCGTCATGGTCAATGCCAGATCTGGTTCCGCTTGCTCTATTAGTTTGAAGCAAAGAGAATGTGTCGACAATGTATTGGTATATATCATGTTTGTTGATGTGTATGTTGATATCATAAATCTATCTATTAAATCAGACCAAGCCTTTTGATTGTGCAAAAGGAAGTAATAAACAAATGCAAAGTGATGATAGATTTATAATATATGAATGGCACATATATATATCCAATAAGATTTGCTAGAGCATTACCAATGGCGGAACCCTCAAAACTATGAGCTGTTAGCCAGTTACTGAGTAAAACAAGGGGCGGGTATTTTTTTTTCTTACTTTTTGCAGGAACATATGAATTTTTTGCCTTCTAAATTATTTTTTCCAAGAATAGATGGATTGAAGCTATGTCAAATTACATTCATTAGCATTGTGCAAATGCATTTAAGCATGTATGCCAACAAGCATTGTGTGTAACTCACATCGCGCGCTCACTTTTATTTAGACATAAGTGGCATGTACATATAGATTTGATCTTTAGAAATATGTATTTTCATTGTCATAAAGGAAGGCCAACCCTTTCTCTAGAAACACTCACATTGTATGTCATGGCCATATCAACCCCATATAGAGTTTTAGAATGCATGAAACACTCACCTTGTGGTAATGTTAATTATTATATGGTGGAGGAAATTAAATAAAAAACAATTAATTGACTAGAAAACTATGTGAGGATCAAGGACTGCTAATTAAGATAAGGGGTTGAATCGGTGACCCAAAATTGATTAATTCAAATTGGGTCAGTGTAAGTGTTGAAACTTATATTAAAAAACACTATAACAACCATTATAATGGTTCTAGAGCTGAACTTATTCCTCCATCATGATAGTTTCTTGTGGCCTCTTTGTATCCTACAGGGACTCCACTTGAGATCTAGTCCCAAAACTGGACTCCATCTCAGAACTCATTTTACCTTTTGGTGACATGGATCATATCCTATGATGACCCTATCGAAGCTAGAATTTCCTATCTTCTCATTTCTAACTTATTTTGAACTTTGATATCTTTGTCCCTCGGCTTCTCCAATATCACACCTATACTTGAAAGATTTGCATGAGCATCCAAACTCATGCCTAACATCAAGACATATGATTTCATCAAGTAAATAGCTCATTCTTAGTATTTATCCACTCCACGATGCAATATCCACAAGAATCCTTAGTCAACATATTTAAGTCACCATCCATTTACTAAAACAACCAATACTTGAGATATGTGACAGCTAGATGGAATACATTATGAACTCACAAGTTATATTCATACCTTATGTTTCCAACTCCAATGGATATGAAGCTAACAAACTATAATATAAAAAAAATCGAGGATGGAGTGGCACCATAACCATGTAGCTAATGACCCCCCCCCCCCCCCCCACCACAGACACACACAAGCACTTTTTACTGAATAAAGTTTAGTGAAATGTCTTGGTAATTCTCAGCGATATCAACTATACTTTTGGTAACTTATGTTTTTTAGTCATCTTCAGTAATTGTTACTGAAATTCTCTTCAATAATTTCTATTTGGTGTAGAATAGCATTTGTGTGTATGGTAGGGCTTCTCTAGAAGTGATTATTTGTGAGAATTTAATTCTGCGAAGATAAATAATTCTATGGCTAAATGTTATTTTTATGATTCTCTATTATAAACCTTAGAATTAGGACAGAGAACGATTTCATAGAATCAGGAGAAGATTTTTTCATATATAATCACTCACAAAATTGTCACACCCGGTTTTAAGGCTAAAACAAAGTGACCCTTTATGTGTGCCCAAGAATTAAGTTTCACACATAAAGTGACTTCATTAATGGTAAAACAGAACAATGTCACGAATAAAGAGAATTAAAACGATTACCGAATTGCAGCGGAAAAGAAAACCAAGCGTAGCGCAGCTTTCACAGTCAATCGACCGGAGAGACGGCAAACCTAAACTTTCACTCTTGTGTCTTCACGTCCTCTTAAACTTTGCTTTCTACTGAGCAATATTGATAAAGGCAAGGTTGAGTATGAGGTGTACTCAGCAAGTGTGGGAAAAGATGACATGTGGTAACAAACAAAGGCAAAGGCAACATAAGGTTCTTTTGCATAAACACACACAATAGAGACACACTTTTTATTAAGCACCTATTTACTAAGTGAAAGACATCGCACCTATAAACCAACATGCTTACAGCCTACCCGGCTGCAGCACCAACATCAGAACCAATCAGTCTTCCACTGTGCTCACCAACCAAGCCGTACCAAAATCCCACTAATCATGTGAGGGTCCATGCAATGCTCGTGACCATGAGCACGGCTGTCATAACAGTTTTAACTCTACAGAGGTTGTACACAATTCTCCACGAGAAGTAATTTCATCCCCTGTTTCCAGGTGGGCTAAAGAATCTCCATTACGCCTGTACTGGCCGAGCACTCGCACAGTTCCTTTGGTGTGAGGGCCAAGAGATCACTTCAAAATTTTTCCATGACTTTCACCAGCTTGTACGTGCCCACTAAGGTTTCACCCATCGGGCACTAACCGAAAACCCGAGAGGCCCCGTCTTGTGCCGAGTGGTTCCCGGGAGTAACCCTCCCTTCCCCACACATCTCTCTCCAAGCGAATCTAGGTGTAACCCGCTTTCTCCGCTCCACCGTTTGCCACGCACATAACTGGTTTTCATCACTTACTACGCCAGACCGCGCCCATTCTTGGCATCGTGGCTGTACGGGAACACATGGGTGGTCGCTCCACGAATCGGTCCTTAGATTTAGAAAGATAACATACCAAGGGACAGTGCCGGTAACCCCACACACAGCCCTACACCAACCATATCTCCCAAATCACTAATCTTCAAGTTACTACTAAATCACCCGTTAATTCTCGTGAAGCAAGTATGACAATAGTTCAAGTTAATATCACCCATCCTGACAACAGCAAGCTAAGCATATAATCTACCCAACAAAAAGGTAAACTAGGGCGACAAGGCATAATAAGGAAACTAGTTGAATTCCTAATAGTAGGTGCGCATTCAATTTTGACACCAGCATGCAATCTATAAGATAGAGATTTTATAAAATAGGCACAAGATGGTCAATGACACTTGCCTTTGTAATTGTGTTGTTGCTCAATGATCTTGGAGTTCTGATTCTTGAAGTCCTCGCAAGCGGATCTAAAGCGTATTCGTCTAAGCGTGCAACAACCGACAACCAAAACTAAGAATCATATGCAATATTGAAAGGTCATTATGGAGTGATAACAAGGTTGAGGGACACACAAAGGATTATACTACAACATGGAAACTTCAAAGTATTAGATGATAACAAGTGATGAACGGAGGCAACACGTTTGGCTACGCACAAACAGCATTGCAAAGACATGCGTGTTCCCGATGATTGACTGCAAGATTCAAGAAAGTTTTTGAACAGAAACATGTGAAATTTTTTGGAACACGATGGAGACATGATAGTTTGAACTAGATTTAAACTGAAAAGCAGTTCGATGAATTGGATCTAGTATTTGTTCTGCAGCTGTAGTTGATGAGGAAATCACGTTCTTGGTGGAACCGTGAGGAATCTTGGCAAATCCTTTGGGGGTTGAAAAGGGGACTTTCTGGAACACAACATGGTATAATAGTTTCATCAAAGGATGGCCGAAATTGAGGAAAACAAGGAAGAGATTACCGATCCACGCGCTGAACAGGTCTAGATCAGGGAGCAGCAGTCATTGCGACGTAGATCCCGAAAGCTACCGAACTCCAATGGTTATGATTTTTGGATATGTTGTAGAGGACATTAAGGTCCACCTGCTGACAAAATTTGGTGCAATTTGGTTGGGTAGATCTTTGGGAACGTCGATCAAAATCAGAGCCAAGGTGCATGGTCGTGATCTGCTGGGAAGAGAGAAATATGAGGGGGTTTGGAGGAGGACGTGGGGAGTTGAGGGCATGGTGGAGAATATAAAGGGAAAGAGATATTTTAGGAGTTTGTTGAGTATTTGTTTAGTTATTGGAAACTCATGGATTAATTTGGGGCGTCGGATCTAGATCGTATGGATTGGATTGAAAGAAACACGTGGATTAAGCTGACCTTTGGATTTGAATTGGATGGATGAGGTTAATTGGGTGACGTGGCATAGATCTAGACCTTTGATTTCAAGGTTATTTGGGCGAGCTCGGTCCCCGGTGCTCTAGTGGCGGGTTCTCGACGGAAATAAGTGGAAATAGAGAGGACAAGGCGGGGATTCTCACCACGGGCTCGAGCGAGGTCGAGGGACGCCGAAGATGGGGGTGCGACGGCGACGTGCTGGTGGCAATCTTCGGCGGTGGCGAGGGCGACGTCCAAAAACCGGCTGGGGGCTGAAATCGGCCGGGCAGGGGCGGCGGAGAGCCGGCACGAGGTCCGTGGACGGGGCGGTTCCAAGGGGCGGCGCGAGAGGCGGCAAGGGTTTCGGGTTTTGTTGAGGAGAGAGAGGGCCGAGCGGCGCGGTTTCGTGGGGGATTTATAGGGGATATAGGTGCGGCCAACTCGAAGAAGTTGTGGCACGCAATTAGGGGAGGAATCCCGCGGAGATTGGAAAAAAAATTGGGGGCGCGCGCGGCTGTTGCGAAGGCGGTCGGAGGAAGGGGATGACAAGTGAGGCCGGGCTGTCGGTCAAAGCGAGGGAGGGAGAAGGGGGTAATGGCTGGGCTTGGGCTGCGGTGGGCTAGGTGGGCCGCGTATTTTTTTTTCTTTTTCTTATTTCCTTTCTACTTCTTTTCTTATTCACTTTTAATACTTTATTATTATAATAATTAGATTATTTGAACATGAGAGGATTAATTTGAAATATTTTGGGATAAATGCATTTCACTTTATTTGAACCATTTCAAATAAAAACATATTTTAAGACATCTGTTTCTAGAATCTAAAATTCGGGAAAACCTCTTTTCTTTCCTTTTGTTTATTTCATTGATTATAATTTATTTTATCTAATTATTTTATTTTGAAACAATAGAAGAATATATTTGAAAGTATTTGAGATAAATTAATTTCAAACGTTCATTGAAACCTTTTCAAATAAAACAAAATTTTATAATAAAAATCATACTTTCAAGATATCTTTTTGAAAATTAAAATTGTGAGAGCACCCTCTTTTTTTAAAAAAAAATCAAATAAAACTTGCTTCTAAATACCAAAAATCATTTTACAAGATTATTTCCAAAACATTGAAATAATTTGAGATAGATTCATTTTACTTCATTTGAAAGTTTCCAACTAGAATCAAAGTTCACAATAAAATTATGTTTTAAAGACATATTTTCAAAAATCAAATTTAGGAAAAACACCTCTTTATTATTTTTTTATCAAATATGATTGGTTTTAAGATAAATACAAAATCATTTTATTAAAGTAAGATAATATTAGACAAAAACATTTAAAACTTTATTTTCAAGGAAATTTTGAATACTTTTAAAATTGAGAACAAACCGATAATAATTAAAATTATTTAAATAATTAGAAATTTTACTTTATTTTGGTGAAGAAAAGTTCACATCCCCAAATTGAGAAATTTGGGGTGTGACAAAAATCAACCAAGGGTAACTGGTCATAAAAAATAATATTTGACGCAAGTTTTCTGATTCTACCAAGGAATCAACTTCATGCAGCTAGTGAAAAAGGAGGTGGAGCCATGGACGGGGGAGGGGGCTAGGAGCCCAAAGCAATGACAAATAGATCATATGTTTACATTTTTTAGAAAGGTAAAAACACTCAATTAAGTCCCTAGTCTATGTACAAAAGCTAAAATTCATCCTTCAAGATTTAAAAGGTCCAGTTTAGTTCTTAAACTTTGGTTAAGGGCTCAGTTTCATTCCTAAGTTGACGTGGCTACCCATGTGGCATGCCACGTCATCTTCAAATTTTAGATTCCTAATTTCAAATCGATTTTTCTCCCAAACCATAACTCTGTTTTTGGATCTGCTTCAAACATCATGTTTCTCAGAATTAATGCAACCAAAAGTTTCTATTTGAAAATATTTTTTAAGCCAATATTTTTGCATATCATTTAAACATATGTGAACATATTTTATATTTTTGATATTTTTCATATATTGCTTCATATTTTAATAAAACTGATTGTACAACTAATCCAAGTGTTGGAAATTATAATTTGTTAACATACTAGAAGAATAATAAAATTTCAAAAAAAAATTGCATATCATTTCAGTATAATTTTCATATCTGGTTCTTAACATTGCCAAACATTGAAAAACATGAAAATATATTGGATCTTATTTTTGTTGCATTAATTGTAAGAAGCATGATGGTTCAGACAGATTCAAAAATAAAGTTATCTTCTAGTTTGAGACAAAATTCAAGAAATTAATAATCTAAAATTCAAGCTGATGTGCTATTTCATAAGCTGATGCAGCGTAACACATGGGCAGTGATGTCAGCCCAAGGCTAAAACTGAGGTTCTGACTAAAGTTTAAGGTCTAAATTTGACCTTTTGAAAGTTGAAGGGTAAAATTGAGTTTTTTTTCATAGTTTAGGGGCCCAATTGAGTATTTACCTTTTTAGAAAATGGAAAAGTTTTCCCGCCTTTGTATTCTCACACACAACATTTTTAAACCTTATAAAAGTTCAGTTGAATATCTGTGACGTCCCAAATTTTTTCCAAATTTAAAAATGTGAATTTCAAAATTTATTTTTTTCTGACAATCACGCTAGTATTTTACGTTCTCATCTCCTCATTTCCTTCCTAATTCAAAGGACAAAAAGGGCACTTAATTAAAACAATGAAAACTGAAAATTTCATAAAATATTTAAACTTGGAAGTGTGACAAGAGATTGTCTTTTTATTTTGTTCGTTTATTTTCTCGTGCTTCATCTAAAATCTAAACTCCTCCAATCCCTTGAATTCCAAACCCATCTAAAATCTAAACTCATCCAATCCCTTGAAACCCGTCCAATTCTTTTAATCATATTCGACCTACTGCAAATTAAATTACTCCTTTTAAACAGTTTTCTGTTCTTCGAATTTTCTAGAACAAAGCCGAAATTGAATTTACAGACGAATCCAAAAGAAACGTTGTCCGTCCTAAAATGTTCTATCACTTCACAAAATTTCAAACCCATCCGAGCTCCGAAAGTCCGACTTTCAAAGCAAAATAGACAGCCGTTGAAAAATAATCCATTCTTTCAACACACCCTTCTTAACGATTAACCACGTTCAAAACTTCATAAATCCTTGAATTCCTTTGAAAAACGCGGTGCATGTCATTTATGTTGTAAAACACATGTTATACGTTTATCCTACCCAAATTCATTTTAATCTGAATTTATTTGCTCTTCTCTTTTCTATCCCTAAAATGTCTAAGTGGTAAGCCGAGCTGGACTGGCCCACCTATCATTGGCCCCTCATCCTTCTTTCTCCCAGGAGCAGACACGCTTCTTCATCCTCCCAATCTCGTGCTGCCACCAGAGGACATCGTGGGAAACATGCAGAGTGCCACACCCCGAGAGCCGATGCGCTGGCACCCGACCAGTGATTAAGTTCAGCCGGCCCTCATCGATTTCTTTCTTCCTCTCCATCTCTCTCTCTCTCGCCTGCACGCTGAATGCACGCCACCTGCGGAGGACGCCGCTGCCGAGCGCCGTCTGGCCTCCTTCCTCGATGAGCAGGAGCGCCTCCACGCCCCCAACGCGCCACCACTCTCTTTCCCTCCATCCACACGACAAGCTGCCCGGATTCCAACTTTTCCCCAAATTTCGAGCTCCGAAACAGCCAGCCGTTCTTCGCGAAATCCGGCGAGCTACAGCGGGTTTCCTCTCAATTCCTCCCTGCCTCGACCTCTTCCTTGCCCGACGAACCTCTTAAGGGTCATTTAATCACTGGATAAGTGCGCCTCTGTGTAGGGATTTCGAAGCTTCCTCGTGGCCACCACTGGAGCTCGACGACCCCACCGTCGACCTCCCACCTCCGGCCATTTCCCTCACCAACAGCAGCGGTTCCGGTCTTCCTGGGTGTTGATGAAGCTGTAGGAGCAAGAAGACTTGAGTTTCGTCAAGCGGTTGGAGTTAGCGCCGCGCGCCACCATGGCGCGCCGCCCTCTGATCGTCGACCGCGCGGCACCGTGCCTCCTCGGCTCCTCTGAGCCCATGGGGAGCTCCACCACACGGCCCACCTGCTCCTCCCTTGGAATCCCGAGTCGCTCTGCCTCTCCTGCGAGCTGGCGCCGTCCGCCGTCGCCGCTCTCTGCCTCTGCTCGGCCGCCCGCACTCGCCGTCGTCTCCCTGGCTCGATTGAGCCCGCAGAGAAGCTCGCCACACCACCCTCCCTCTCTACCGCCTGAGCCCCGAGGCCTTCGGCTGTCCTGTCGCCTGGCCGCCGCTGCGGTGCACGGTGAGTGCGTGGACCGGCATTAGCCATGGTCCACGACACTATGAACCAAGCCCCTGTTTCTGTTCGCTGGAATACAGTCTCGTAAAACCATTATGCAGCATCAACACCCCCCCCCCCCCCACGGTGCAAGCCTCCTTCTTACAGAAAGGTCCCCACACTCTTTCAATATCAACATCTATCTTAAGTACATTGACAGGGCCTGAACCTTGGTATTATTTTCAATACAGCCCAGTCCTTTTACACACAGACCCCCTAAACATTGATGGGTTTGCATACAGGTCCCTACAGGACTTCTGATAATTGCAAATTAGTCCTTGGCGACCCTTCTTGTGATTACAGAAACATCCCTAGTGCTCTCATACATATTCAAACCACCACATCTTTTTCATCTTAACTCCATTTTCAACGTTTTACAACATTTTAGGCACCGTTGGAATTGTTGTTTTGAGCCTCACCATTTGGAACCATTCAAACCTGAGATGATCTCCGTCCATGCTGGTTTTTGCTAATAGTAAGTTTTATCAAAGTTTAATTGCTTTTTACTTCTATTGGTTTTTATCGATTTTAATGCAAGTACTTAATTGTAGTTTATTCCTAAGTGTAGATTCATACTAGCTAGTGTGTACCCTGTTAGCATGTTAGCTCAAGTAATATAATTTAAGGTTAGAATCATATTATTAGTAGTTAGATACTGGTGGCTAAATATTAAGAAGTAAATAAATACTTAGATAGCAGCCCATAAGTATCCTGCCGTGCAGCAGTACATGTACCACTTGTTAACTCTAGTAGTTTGGTTAAATAAATTAAGCTAGGTAATTAGTTATTAAGCACTTTGGATAACCCACCCATATAGGTAAAAATTAGGTAATTAAATATAACACTATGCCCAACGTTAGGCAATTCTGTCGCACAAGAAGAAAGCGTCCGCGCGACCCCACAGGTCAGCCACTCATGCGCCACTCACACCTAGGTTTGGGCACAAACACGGTCACGTGTCCACGGACATAGCCCCAATCATGTGTCCACAGACACGGACACAGACACGATCACGTGTCCACAGACATAGACACGATCACGTGTCCACGAGCACGGACACAGTCACGTGCACGTGTCCACTGGCACAGACACAGTCACGATCACGTCCACAGACATGGGCACAGCCCCGGTCACGTGTCCACAGACACGGGCACAGACACGATCACGTGTCCACAGAACAGACACAAACCCGAACACGTGTCGACAGACACGGACACAGACCCGAACATGTGTCCACAGACACGGACACAGACACAGACCCGGTTATGTGTCCACAGACACGGACACAGGAGCGGACATAGACATAGTCATGTGTCCAAGGGCTTAGACCCTGTATTCTACCGTGAGACCTAGAGTCGGGTCACAGTTGGACTTTAGGCATATATCCTGGAATTTTGACATGGCTCCAGCTGCGTGACCCACAACAGGGTCACTGCTCACCCGACAATTTTCGACACAGATTGTGGACACAGACGGACCCGTGTGACCACAACTCACTACTAGGCCGACTGTGCAGCACCACCCGAACTTCCACACATTACCTGTCAAAGACCTAACCGGAACAGGGCCACGACCGAACCCACCTGTCCCAGGCCAAAAACTGACCCGAGCCCAACAACACACACATCTTTTAGGACTACACACCTTTGGAAAAGCACTAAATAATCTTAACCACAATAGGTTAGTATCACCACGCCTCTGCACTTTCCCGACCAATGACACTTTGATGCATGCACAGATCACCATCAAGTGCGAGTGCACGATATACACAGATACTTGTTCGTGGGACCGTGTCACAGTAACACGCACAACGCACTCACGATATAGATTAATCACTAAATAGTTATAAATTAAGTCTACCATATGATAGTGCACATAAATTATTCTGTTCATAACCACGGAAAAGCGCAGCTCATCGTTGTAGCTTTCCATGCATAAGACCTAGTTACACACATGTTACTATTTATGCTCACATACATGAGCATACACTTATACACGGGACGTGCATGCCACTTTGGTCATGCAACGTATTATGCCACACTGGCACATATCGTCGTTAGGAAAGCCCTAATGATGATCTGATACACATAGCGCACCCACGTAATCATCTAAGTAATAAATAAAAGTGTTTGAAATAATTTAGAATGCAATAGCCGTTACCTCATGCATGATCATTGTCATCTGTTTTCTTTTGGGATTTCATTTGGTTCTTACTTGGGGTTTATTCGTATTTTATCGCTTCTTCTCGAGCTTTTTTTCTTTTGCGGTAGTTTTATTAGGCGTTTTTCACCGTGTAGACAACACTGAGTGTAAGGAAGAGTCAAGATTCGAGAGGAGCCAGAAGGAATGCGTGTGAAGAGAAGCACGAAGATGTGGACTCGAAGCTAGAGATTGAAGATTAGGATCTTGAAATAGAGCCTCCGACCTCAAGCTCCGAAGATTAGAAATTTGCATGCAAGCTCTGACCACCTTGACCATATTTAACCTATGTTTTGCGAGTGCTCGCATAGTGCCTATCTATACTGCTATGCATGATATTTTTTGATTTAAAATATTATATTAGTTATAATCCTAATTGGTTGATTGATATATTCATATTAATGTCGGCTACTAGACATTAATATTAATTACTTTGATTACCCGTTCACGCCACCACCCTTGTTAACCATAGTAGCTTCGTCGTTAAATTCTTTTAACAAGAGGAAATTTGCCTTATTAGAATGCATAGGAACTCTCTGTGATGCTACGCATAACTACACTACTCACCAATATTTTATAAAATGCGTTAAAATGTGTTTGGTGGTGTGTGTAAAATAAAATGGAATGGATGATAGAACAACTAGTGCTAGGTGAAGAATGGATATTTCTATTTGGGGGCGAGGCTTGTGCTTCGTGCATGGTGATTGGAGAATAGTCATGTGTTTACTGATTAGCTGTATGCTTTGATAGGATCCACCTCTCGTGGACAGCGCTCGCTCTGACTGCATAAGGACCGGTTCGTTAATGCTCAGCCTAGCGTTTACGTGTAACCACAGAATCTGTACATAATGGGCAGGACTTACTCTAACTTATTGGTATCTACCGTATGCTCCACTTGGTGACCAGTAGGGCACGGAGGACGAAGGGTGGACACGCGGGGATATATGTACCCGAGCGATTCGACTCAGAGGAAAAAGAAGTACACTGGCTCCGCTTATTTGAGTCTACGAGGAAAATAAAGTACCTGAGAACTCAAGAAAAAGTGAGTACTTGTGTTTTAGCCTTTGATTTGCTTTTCGAGGTGCACATACGAGGATACTCGGATAAGGTGGGACTAGCGTTACGTTTCTCTCTAGCTAAGAGAGCGTAGCTTGTGGGTACAGTGCACAACCTCTGCAGAGTGTAAAATCCTTCCGAAATGGCCATTGTCACGGTATTGACACACTATGTTTGACCACCCTACGATTAGTCTTCTCTAATATCTTTGATGTGTGAGTGGGTGTAGTTGCTCGTGTTTTGAAAAAGTGTCTGTATCGGATATTGGAGATCCTTCCAATTAAAATTTTGCTACAACCAAATGCGCATCTATATATACCCATGCTTAGTGTTAGAGTTTACTGAGTGCACCTGTTTGCATTTGTGGTTTTAGAGAGAGAGGACTGCGTAGAAGGCGACATGCTGGGTTTTCGTTCTGCTTTCTAAGTCTGTTTGTGACTTGGGCCTTGGTTCTCCGCTGGTTGCTTCGCTTTTAGCTGGTCAACCGATGTTGAATCATAGAGATCCTCACCGCGTTGCCGCTAAAAGTTCTGTCTCAGGTACCTATTTTCTTTTCGAAGTATGTTTTTGATATACGTTCTGTTGTGTTGTGCGTATCAGCTACTAATCCAGAGACTAATACATGTATCACAGTGCATCTTAGAAATGGGGTGTGACAATATCAGATAGATAAATGGAAGTAAGCAAATTATTTCTAATAAAGCCTATTATTAAATTTCAATCCATGAGAAGCGAACAACTCGAACATAGTGGTTTCTAATATTCTGTAGATTAGACCAAAGGCACCTTTGGCCCTGCTTTATATAAAGCAACATAGAAAACATAGTTTGCTAGGGTTACCAGCTCATAGTAGTGCAGTCCACTGGGTTATATCAAAAGCCTTTGTCTAACCCTCTCATACTAGACCCGCTCTAAACAACTAAGACACTGAAATCTATCTACACTATGACATCCAAACAAGGACATATCAGTAAAACAAATGACTACAAAACACCATAGCAAGTACTGGACTAGATTAAACGAACATCCATCATGTTGAAGGTTTCATCCAACCTTTGTCGTCATACTGCAGTAGTGCCCAAAAGTACATCCAATATGTTTCTCTGAAAATTACCTTCATAAAAGATGAATATTTGCAATTTGTAAAGGTTAAATCATTCCGCCTTCTCTATATTGCCCAACATAATGTTGAATATATATATATATCCTAATCTCCTATCCTTTGGTAAAACACTTCCATTAAGCTAGATGTGAACGGAAGAAACCTTGGAATTATGCACTGCGTTTGGTGATTGCACCGTTATTCCCTTCACATGTACTTCTCAAGACCACAAGTGGGCGATGTATTGAACTCTTGATCTATTTCTATACACATTAGTTACAACCTTAATTATGATCCTACTCTTTGTTGGCTCACGCTCTCACATACATGTTTAAACTTTTGTTCTTGTTTCAAATAAAAATGTTTACCCAAACCTGGTGTTACTGGAACAACTAGGTCTTATTCTCACTCAGATTAGTAAGCTTAGTAGATACTCCCTTCGGTTTTAAAATATTGACACAGTTCACTTCTAATATCAACTTTGACAATTGTCTTATTCAAAAATTTTGTTCAAATGTGTAAATTTTTGTTATTATTTGATTTATTATTAATGAAATTTAAATCACAACCAATAGTTTTACATATTAGAGCAAATATTTTAAATAAAACGAATGGTCAAAGTTGATATTAAAAGTCAACGATGTTAATAATTTAAAACCGAAAGGAGTACTTAATGTTGTTAGAAAGTATTTAGTAAATATTTGTTATGCAAACGTAAAAGCAAAAACCAGAGAACCGGTATTTGATAATTTGCTACCAAGGCAAACTCCTTGCCATTTCCAGTATATACGCTTTCTTCCCACAGAATGAATAATTCCTCTTTGCACTTTCGCAAATCCTCTTGTGAATTTCATTTCCGTGATCATTCGTCTGAATGCGACCAATAGTTTTTGTCGTTGATTGCACCAATAACGTTTCTGTTTATTTACTTGGAGCAATTAAGCCTTGCTTATCTTTGTGGCCGTCAATTTACACTGCCTTTGTTTTTTTTTTCTCGAACATGTAGAAAAGCTACGCATTATTATATTAAGAAGAAGAATTGCCTCTGTTTCTCGACACAACACAAAGGATGGAACTGTTTATCCATCGATTACACATTCAGAGTTAGAAGTATAAATTATGAGTACATTGGATTGGAGCACAGGACACATGTTTAAGAAACCGGTGAAAACTGGCCGTCTTTTGCAGTTTTCGATGAAACCAGTCCGGCTCAGTTTCACCGGTCGACCAGTTTTCGGTTTAATAAATTCAAAAAATTGTGAAAATTCAAAAAAAATTGAAAATCCAAAAATCTGTCGAACCGGTCAAACCGAGCAGTAAACCGAAAAAATTTGTGAAAAACCACTCAAACCCAAATTCAAAAAGGGTAAACCGGAAAAACCGTTGATAAACCGGAAAAATCGAGCAGTTTTCTCTTAAAATTTTGATTTTCAAATTTGTCCGATTTTCGTGGTTTACTGCAGCAATTTTTTTGGTTTTCGTGACACTGGCCAAACCCGATTTTCGAGGCTCAAAACTGTAACCCGAACCTTGCACATGTTCAGAGCAAGGTTTCAAAAACCATGAGCTGGCTAGTTTACAACAGTTCAAAAAACTGACCGGCTAGCAGTGAAACTGTGCGTGTGGTTTAATGTTTTTGCTACAGTTGTAAATTCAGTTTTAAGCAAAAACCAAGCCGGACCGGTACTGGTTTTCATGAAAACCAAACGGTTTTCACCGATTTTGTTAACTGGCAGATGCAAAGTTGCAAACTTAAGTCTGATGTCTTTGTACTGTACAATAACAGCTACAGTACCATTCTTGATGTTTTCAGCTTGTACTACTACATGATGTCGGTCGCGCCTTGGACAACAGCAACGCTGTAATAAAATTTGCCGCTTTGCTGTTCTTGAATACTCCTTCGTTCAACATCAACAAATTCAGATTGGAGGGACTATAACTTTCTTGTCGTTCCTTAATGTTTTCGTAGCAATGATCTCGTCTTAGATGCTCACAAACGTCGGAACATAGCAAGGAAGTACAGTACGAAGATGCCGCGTTTGTCCTCTCCACAACGACGCGCCGATGCGTTCGATCGCTAAAGCACAGGTAGCTTACATTATATACTGCACCGTCTCTGCCAGCGAAACACGAAGCTCGAGTCACAGCTGTACCACGACAATGGCGGCCACCGTCATCGTTGCACTCCTTGTGGCCTTGCTCACGCCGATCGCCGTCTATTTGGTAACGAGAACCAAGAAGCCTTTGCCGGCAAACCTGCCGCCGGGCTCGCTGGGCCTGCCTGTGATCGGGCAGAGCCTGGGCATGCTCCGCGCGATGCGGAGCAACGCCGGCGAGAGGTGGCTGCGCGACCGGATCGACCGGTACGGCCCGGTGTCGAAGCTGTCGCTGTTCGGCGCGCCGACGGTCTTCGTGACGGGGCCGGCGGCGAACAAGCTGGTGTTCGGGAGTGATGCGATGGCTCCGAAGCAGCCCCGGTGCCTACCGCTGATCCTGGGGCGGCGGAACATCCTGGAGCTCGTCGGCGACGACTACCGGCGGGTTCGCGGCGCCATGATGCAGTTCCTCAAGCCGGACATGCTGCGGCGGTACGTGGGCACCATCGACGCCGAGGTCACGCGCCACCTCGACGCCGAGTGGCAAGGGCGGCGCACCGTCACGGTGCTGCCGCTGATGAAGCTGCTGACGTTCGACATCATCGCGACCCTGCTGTTCGGCCTCGAGCACGGCGCCGTCAGGCGCGAGCTCGCCACCGCCTTCACCGACATGCTGGAGGGGATGTGGTCGGTGCCGCTTGACCTGCCGTTCACGTCGTTCCGCAAGAGCCTCAGGGCGAGCGCGAGGGCGCGGAGGCTGCTCGAGGCGACGCTGAGGGAGAAGAAGGCCAGGCTGGAGAGGGGCGAGTCGTCGCCCACGGACGACCTCGTGAGCTGCCTCGCCAGCCTCCGCGACGAAGACGGCGGCGGCGGCAAGCAGCTGCTGACGGACGAGGAGATCGTGGACAACGCTATGCTCGTCCTGGTCGCCGGCCACGACACGTCGTCCGTCCTCATCACCTTCATGGTGCGCCACCTCGCCGGCGACCCCGCCACCCTTGACACCATGGTTCAAGGTAAGAAACCATTAGCCAAGTCACGTCTGCCACGGCCGCAACTTCATGACGCCCGATCTTTGATGTTTCAAACATACCTCTGTCTGCAACACAGAGCACGACGAGATCGCCAAGAACAAGGCCGACGGCGAGCCGCTGACATGGGAGGACCTGAACAACATGAGGTTCACGTGGCGCGTGGCCCTGGAGACGCTCCGGGTCACCCCGCCTCTCTTCGGCAGCTTCCGGCGAGCGCTCGAGGACATCGAGTTCGACGGCTACCTCATCCCGAAGGGGTGGCAGGTGTTCTGGGCGTCGAGCGTGACGCACATGGACGCCGGCATCTTCCGCGACCCCGAAAAATTCGACCCGTCCCGGTTCGAGAGCCAGACGCCGCCCTACTCGTTCGTGGCGTTCGGCGGCGGGCAGAGGCTGTGCGCCGGGATCGAGTTCGCGCGGGTGGAGACGCTGGTGACGATGTACCACCTGGTGAGGCGGTTTAGGTGGCGCCTCTGCTGTAAGGCGAACACCTTCGTCAGAGACCCCATGCCGTCGCCGTTGCATGGGCTGCCGATCGAGCTCGAGCACAAAGGCGAGGCTTGTCCATGCGCGAGGGCATTCTGACTTGTCGCTTAAGAATGCTCACGCTCATTCTGGGCCTGTTAATGGTCCGGCTTATATAAAAAAAAAATTCAAATAATAAATTTTCATGAGCAAAACAGACAATGTAACAATCTTAATATGGCGTAAATCCACGCTCTCAAAATGTTTCAACCTTGCAACTTACAAGCAAAGATGCATGTGCATACATCTGCAGCAAGAACTCATGAAATAGGCTACAAATACATTGCACCTGCTTACATTTTTTTCCTTGCTTTGCATAGAAATTTCTATTATGAGACAGTATGTTTCAACTGCCGACACAATATATAATATTTCATTTTATAACCAACGCACCATTACACCAGACCATAGGACCACCTCGAAGAAAGGACAATGTTTTACAACATAATCCAATGATCGAACTATCGATGCGAAGAGTTTTACAATATGAACATAGTACTTCCCCGCAAACCAATCCATTCCAACAGTGTCACTTTCATTCACCTAACACTTGTAACCCTAATAGCAAACAAGAACTGGTGGTAACGAACGAATGAAATTAACTCAGAGGTCAAACAATCAATGGGGCCTAATTGACAAGTTGCTGCATATTGATTCTCCAAGATGAAGCTAGCTGCTTCAATATCTGAACTGGCGTCGCTCCCTCCCAATCATCAGGCAGCTCGATGGCAGTAGCCTCACGAAGTCCCAACAAAAGGTCCTGCTTGGCTTCTAGAGGGATCCCGAGATAATCAGATCCATTTTCCATTACCAGATCTGTCAACTGCAGCAACCATCATTTAGATATATATATGCACTATGGTAAAGCTTTCCGCTCAGAAATGAAACAAAAAATCATTGCTGTTTTCAATCAGTATCTGGGAAAAAACATTGTTTTTAAATGGTCAATTCATTTTTTCACAGGTTATTCAATTTGTTATTACTCCCTCCTTCCAATATTATTGGCATTCCTAGATTCTCGAGGAGACAAGGGAGATGTGAGAAGTTCAAATTAGCCTCATATATTAATCTCCATCTCCAACACTCAACCAACAGCCCTCCATCTCCAACCCGCAGCCAGTAGCCCAAAGCGCCATGACGCTCACTGAGGAGATGCTGCCCACCGCTGTGAGGAGACGAGAGGAAGATAGGGTCGCTTCTGACATTGGGATGTGGGCCTGACAAAATAATAAGAGTGGGCCGCAGTCTCAAAATGCTAAGATTGTTGGATAAATCCAAAATGCTTCAAATGCTAAGATTGCTGGACAGAGGGAGTACCTAACGAAGCTAACACTGATGCTTTCATTAGTAAACTTTGGCTACTACAATGATTTCACAAGCATGCAACTGTATGCCTGATGTTAATGAGCAAACAAAGTGCACACAGGAACATCCAAAAAAAAACAACGAAAGCACTAAACACACTTCATCTTGTTTAGCTAAAAATGAGCTAAACATGTTGTCCTAAAGAGAAAAAAAAACAAATGGGTAGCCAACACAAAATAATTCACTAAAAACATATTAACTCACTTTGGACGATATTTTGATTCCATTCTCCCTCAAGAAAATGTGTCATGCTTTTAAACTTGAAAATTTTCCAGATTTTTGGCCATATGCTGTGCAAACTTCCATAACACAATAACTGCTTTGGATGACGACAAAACTCAGCATGGTAAGTACTTGCAACTAGCTTTTATATTAATCAGATTTTAAGAATTCAAAAAATGCACGATGCGGACTCTAATTCCCGACTTTTCATGCCATTAGCATCTAGCAAATCCAAAACTACCTGCATGGCTCATTATATGTTTTGGTACTCATGTTGATCAGATTTTGGGAATTCAGCTACTATTCAGTGCCTCAGGACTCTAATTCCTCCAGTAACTGCAGGCCACTATTATCAGCCAAATTCAAAACTATCAGCATGGCTCACATGTTTTGCCACAGATGTGTACCGTGGATGAACAGTCAGACATGGGCTACAGGCACAAAACACCAAAAGTCGCAAGTAGTGAAACATGCAGTAGAAGGGAGCCCTAGCGCAGTGGTAAAGCTGTTGGCTTGTGATCATGAGGTCATGGGTTTCACCATTTGAGTCCTGGAAACAGCCTTTTGCAAAAATGCAAGGAAAAACTAATAAAAAAAACACCCAAAGTAGTCGGACTTTTCCCTGGATCCTCTGCTAGCAGGAGCTACTTGCACCAGGCTGCCCTAGTGAAACATGCAGTAACATAGCCTAGGCATGAGATGTACTCCCTCCGTCCTCAAAAGAGTGACATTTTGGGGTTAGTTCATAGAGATTGAGGAAAAAGTAGAGAGAGAGTACTAGGAAGCGAGAATGACACTCTTTTGTGGACAAATTTTGAATCCTAGAGTGACGTTTTTTAGGACGGAGTATTTAGTAGTTGGCTCAGCACCAATTATAAGGAAAAAAGTTTTAAAGTTAGCGCTTCCCTGAATTGTTGCCAACATGAACATATCTCAGTCTCTTCAGAATAAAAAGGAAAACTGAATGCAACAACATACCTGCTGGAGCCAGCTCAAAGCTATATCATAAAAGTTTTCTTCTACCAAGAATTGTCCAACAGCATTTAATACTTCATTTGCAACTTCATTCGAAAGTTGATCAACAACTGGTCCAGTTTGCTCCATTAACTTCACAAGCAGTTCAGCATCTTCAGCTAAAAGAATCTCAGCATAGGCAGTATCCATATCACCTACATGAACCGCATCCATTGTGCGAGCCCAGGACTCCCACAGTGGGCCTCTTTCATCCCCTTGATTGTCACCATTTAAACCTTCTCCATCCAGCTCAGGAATGGCAACTCTTACAGCAGCCCTAGAACCTACATTGTCTTCCCCAGCCACTCTAATAGCTTCCAGTGTTGCTTCATCTTTTGAGGCTCGCCATGCACTTCGAGCTGAAGGACCCTCACCAAACCTGAAGGGGCCGGATCCTTTATCCCAACCTCTCCTAGCACCAGCTTGATCATTACTCCGTTCATTTCTCCTACTGTCTGATGAAACAAAATCCAACCCTCTCCTTGTATTCATATTGCTTCTTGATCCAGAATATGTATATGAATCCCATGGCTCAGAATCTGGTCTCCAAGATGAGTTTCTTAAACCAGAAGCCATACTATCTGTAGAAAAATATCTTTCTGCAAATCCCATCCGCCCATCACCACTCCTCCCAAATTTCGAATTAGAATATTCATGACATCCATTATATTTCATAGATGATCTGCCAGGAGATGAATCAAATCCCAGCACCAAACTACCACATCTCCTGCCCGATGATAGTGATATATCCCTAGCCATTTCTTCGACAACTCTTTCAAGACCACGCACTCTATTCTCAAGAGTAATCATGCTGTCATGGGATCCTCCCATAAAATCCTGAAGTTTGCAGAACAAAAAATATTTAATTTTTGTTACTTAGCCAACAAATGTTTGATAGTTAACAACTTGCATCTATCCTCGAAATAAGACATCTAAGCAGTATGTGGTTTCATTTTATATTTACCTACACAGCAAATTTAATGTATACTTGATGAAACAGTAGGTGCCCGCAAAAAGACATCAAATTCCTTTTCAAGAGTGGAGAAAGATAATCCTAAATAACAAAATAAGAAGGAAAACAGCTTTCAATGAGCTGAGCTTACCAATTTTTTTCCAGTAGTATAGAAGAAAGAATATTATCTTAAATAAAAGTAAGTAGCACAACAAACAACACAGCTTTCAATGAGCTGAGCATGGTGAGCTCAGTCATTGAATCAACCTCAAGTTCAAGCTTGAAGCTATCAAGCCCAGTTAACTCCATAGGACACAATTATAGCTCAGCAGTCAGCTTGATAGGGCTTGGAATTCTATACATGCATACAAATATATGAAATTCTTAAATAAGTTTGAGCTTGGTTACAACATAAAGTAGACTGAGACAAGTTCAAGCTCAATAACAACTACTCCCTCCGTCCCGATTTATAAGTCGTTTTGGATTTGGGCACATGAATTCGGGAGAATAGAAAAGGTGGGATGTACAGAAATCGAGGAAAGAGATAGAGATGGAGAAGTATTGGGAAGAGAGAAGGGTGTATTAGTAAGCGAGAACAACTTATAATTTGGGAAAACTGGGGACGTCTAGAGTGACTTACAATTTTGGGATGGAGGGAGTACAGAATAAATATGGGCTTGAGCTCGTCTCAGTGTGATCATATCTCTAGCGCATTGGCGGCAAATGAAAGTTTGTGGTTGAAGAAGGCCAGTACTATTGTGACTACAGAGCATCATGTTTTCACCAACAGAAATTGTAAACTAATCTAACTGCAGGTAGAATCAAATGTTTTTCGTTTAAAGTTTTGATAACAATGTCTTGTCATAAATCAAGAAATCAACTATTTGTTTCTAAATTTTTTTTAGCATCAAAGAAACAAAGTTAGAAATTCTATTGTGATAAATATAAACTAACCTGTAGCATGTTCATCAAACTGGTTTGCTGCCTCTCCAACTGTGCCAATTGTCTCTGTATTGCTAACCAGTTGGTTTTATTATTTATGGAAGGACCTTCTCCAGGACTGTTCACAGTTGCAGCAACTGCATCTTTTGCACTGTCTTCACTCCTATTTTCAACATCCAATGGCTTACCTTTTGCTTCTCTATTTCTACTTCCTCGTCGGCCAGCCCATTTATCTCGAATGTTCGAAAAATTAGAGCTAGCTCGCATTTGAGTCAGATTAGCATCATCTGCTGATCCGTTGCTATTAGCTGGACCGACAGGATCGCCATCTTCTTCTGATTCATCTTTGTTTCTTAAATGCGATCTTAGAGTCCTACGGGGAAATACAACCTCAACAGGCAAGTCATCACCACTTCTTGTCTCAAGCTTTTGAAAAAACTCGGGATTCAGCTCCCTATCAATAAATGTAGATCTTTTCTTTAAAAGAACAGCTGCTTTTTCAGCTATGCTACCGCCTGTAGCTTTCTCGTTGCAAGGAGAATCCGGTGAGGAATCACTGAAAGGTTCCATCTTTCCACTGTTTTGCATTGATCTTTTTGAATCCATTTTCCCTTCATCATCAGCTGTCTCCTTATGTTTACCGTCTGCTGCATGGAGTTGCAAAATTGCAAATACAGTAAGTATAATTGAAACACTTAAACTTAAATAATACTGAAACCCTGTTAAACAAAAGGGAAGATTTATACCATTTACATCTTCCCCTGTCAACTTCTTCCACAATTGTACTGCATCAACCATGCTGTCCCTGACAGGCCTTACCTGGGGAAAATATTGAAAGAAATGACTTACCACAATAGCATGCATGTAAAACTGTGGTTATCTAAGGGATACATGAGTATGCTTACCTTATCAAAACGACAGGCCTCGAGAGCAGCAATCGTTGGAGCTGTTCCATCACCAATCAAGTGGCCTGAATGAGTGGCTAGGACACATAATGTATCCGCAGCAGCTTTTCGTGTAGCCCAATCGCTGTTCTCAAGACAGTCACGAATACTTTGTAATGTCTGCTGCATATTCTGCGGATTGATTGCTCCAACCTGAAAGGCAATATATCACTCAACAGGGAGACGACCCACAAGATCTATGCAATAGGTCATATAAAATCATTGCAGCATAAAATATGCAAAATATACTGACATCAGTGGAATGACCATCTCTGGGAATTGAGATGCCTTTACCTAAATGTATGACCATCTAAAATTCCTAAGAAGCTGTTTGGCAACACAGTCCCATGAATAAAACTAGAAAACAGAAACAGGCGAGTTTGGATGCAATATTCATGTTACTGTGATAGGTTAATCACAGTCACACAACATATAAAAAACGAAATACCACATTGCAATCTAATCTAGTGATCTCATCAAGCTTCCACAGTCAGAAGTCCAAACTTTTTAAGGGAAGACAAACCTATAGAATATTCAAATGCATACCGAAGTCCGATGTAATGATTATATGAAAGTAAACTAGCTTGGCCCAAACAGCCAACATACTTACAAATTACAATAATGCAATCACATTCACTCAATCAGGAGGAATCACCCTGCAGTCATATTCATTCCACAATTAAAATTCACAAAATACTTTGACGTGAAGCTCAGAAACTTATTACTGTTCCATCACTAGGCGATTCAATAAAATACAGACACGACCAAAAGCGATTGCTATGAATAAAATCAACTATAGTTACAGCCTACAGTACTCCCAAGAAGCAGGGAGCCCACTGGAAGCCTATGAAAAAAAAATCAACTACAGCTACAACCTACACCTAAAGTGCTCCCAAACAGCAGTGAGTTCACTGGAAGTGGAAGCCCTGCCCCGAGTCTAGGATAACATTCACAACAACATGCTCTTAATGTAATTCACCGAACCCTTGCTAGTGTAATGTATCAGCCACACTAAGAAAAACTGGCTGATGAAACAAACAGCATCAAATAACACATCAAAATAAGCCACGCCTACAGTCTCTTATTTGATTCATGCTACAACTAAACTCTAAAAGATCACATGGGTATCAAAGACCTACAACTAGCAGCAATACTTCCTCTGACCAGGTTATTCCCAGTGTCACCGTATGAAACAAGTAGTATGAACAAATTTTGAAGGCTAGAATCTCACATAAATGTGAACGGAGGTAGTACTAGAAATCTAGCACCAACCTGTGATAAGCTTCCAATGACACCGAGCAATGCCCCCTTTGCCTGCACACCTTGCCCGCCAAGCAATTTGCAAACCCTCTGACCAAGCTTCCCGAACATCCACATCACACCAGGTCCAGGCCCCGCACTTTCCACCGTCTTAGCCAGGCACGCGGCTGCCCCAGCCTGCACCGCCTTGCTCTGCTCCCCCATCACCTCGAACAATGGCTTCACGAACTGAGTCACGCGCGCGTTCCCCGTCTCAGAAGCGCCAGACTCAGCCAGGGACCGGAGGTACACTGCCGCGAGCTGGCCGGCGGTGTCGCGGCAAGCATCGCGCACGGAGGAGTCAGACGCTGGATCCTTGAGCCGCTTGGTGAGATGCGCGAGCACCTTGTGGAGGTGCGGGGCCGCCGCCTCCGGGTGCGCGGCGCAGAGCGTGGCGAGCAGGCGCAGCGACTCGCGCCTGGCCGGGGAGGCGAACCCCGGGGAGTCGGAGGCCAGCGCATTGAGCAGCATCGGCACGGCGTCCGGGGACGGCGGCGCGCGGATGATGCGGTCCAGGTCCTCGACGGCGATATGGTGCGTGTCGCGGTCGGAGAGCTTGGCGAGCGAGGCGAGCACGCGCGACTTGAGCTCCGCCATCGCCGCGTTCTTCGACGGCGT
>BCLG01002342.1:49535-76610 GCA_001602295.1 Zoysia matrella | reverse complement strand
TTTTTCGTCTGTGATGGTCAGGTGTGCCGGTTTGCGGGGCAGGGGACTCCAAGTGCTTCCAGTCTGGAGGGGTGCTCCGGGTCAGCTTGGGTTGCTTCGTATCCTCGATTTCACTGGCTGGAGTTGTGTTCATGTCTTTAAAATGGAATTCACATCATGTTCTCAAGGGATAGCTAGGCATGCGCAGTGCAAATGCTCACTCTGGACTCTAGACAGATAGATATGCTGAACTTTCAGTTATGTGTTTCGCAGTTCTGAACTAGTAAATTGAAGGGACTACCATGATCAAGGATTCAATATTACAGGTGCCCACTGAAATGGCATTTGTTCTAGGACTAAACATTTGAAATCAGTGAAGCTGCTATGTTACTTCTGTTCACTTCCTTACACAAACTACAGATATTTTTCTGGGTGATGTTTGCCACGACATTTGGGACTCGCAAGCTCTATGAAGTTCGTAACTCATGGCATTCTGGATGTTGGTTTCTGAAGTCGATTGTGTATGCCATGTCAATTGGCATCCCTTTTATCATCCCGAACATCTTTATTCAACTGTATGGTAAGATGTTTCTCCCATCTGATGGTTATTTACATGTTATTTTTGGTCATTGGGTGTGCCACATAATGTAGTTGCGGCAGGTGCAGAGTGCAAGATATGATAGTATTAGAATTGGAGATTGTCCAGCAGTTATCGATTGCCAAATTTTCTTTCCTTAATCTCATATATGTTATTTTCGCTTAGCAAAAACATTGTGTTAAAATAATTCAACTATCAACATGTGTAAACAGGCTATGTGTTTAGCTCTAAAAAGAAACTATCCCATTTCCTCTGCAGGTGAAATTGCTCGACTAGGTGCCGGGTAATTTTGATAAACTTCCTAATTGCGTTGTGATATGAAATGTTTCCACCTAAGGGCATATTCAAGTTTTTACTATTGTATCCATGATCTCTCCAGGATATTTCTACTTCTCCAGCTCATAAGCATGCTCCACTTCATATCATGGTGCAATAAACGTTGGATGCCCGAACCTGGATCAAATCAGTGGTAAGGAATAATTTTAATTAGTTGTGGTACTACTGGTGTCCCCCCAAACTCCCAACTACTCGAGGGCTTTAAGATATATCTGATCATGATGATGACTAGTAACTTTTTATTATTATTATTTTCAGTGGCTTGTTTGGGTTATTCTTGTCAACCATATCCTTCATTGCTTCATTTGCTGGAATCTTCCTGCTGTATCTTCTGTATGTTCCAAACTCATCTTGCGCATTCAACATATTCACTATTGCATGGACGGCAATCTTGGTAATGCTAATGATGGCAGTGTCGCTTCATTCAAAGGTATTATTTAGAATGCTACAGCTATGTTTTAACTCTGTCAGTAATGCTTCTCCGGAGACACTGGAGTGGGGTACCCGTACCTAGGGAAGATTGTTGCTGGTTCTTCACATGCACTCACATGTGCGCATAAGCGCGCGCGCACACACCACCATTTTCCTAGTGCTTCAGACCAGGTGAAGAGGCATGTGAAGGCATCCCCTAAAGATATCAGTGCAACTCTGCCATGTCAAACTCGTGTATTTATAATAGCATGCTAGCCTCTCAGCATGCAACTGTATGGTTGCGAATATGCAAAATGTTTGATGTTGTATTTGTATCTCATTATTTGAGGTTTGAGCAAGAGATTCGTGATTGACTTTGTTTTCTCATTTTTTCCAAGAAGGTTAATGAGGGTCTTCTGTCTTCTGGAATCGTGGGATCATATATTGTTTTCCTATGTTGGTCTGCACTCCATAGGTACTATCTTATACTTATTGCAGTGCTTAGCAGAATTGAGTAGTGTGTCGTTTGACATTGTAGAAAAGTTTTTCAGTTGCTGCTTTGCTTAGCATAGGCTTAAATGATTTAATTTGTATGATGTCCATTGCATTCTCTGCACATTTGCAGTGAACCGCAAACAGGGAAGTGCCACTCTCAATTGAAAATTGTCAAGGATGGTGATTGGACTACTATTGTTGTAAGTCAAGGCTTAAAGTTCATTCATGCTGCTTTGGATTAGTTTGTACCTTTCTGAAATCTCGATGTTTTGACCACATAGTTCTTTTGTAGAGCTTTATTATAGCTATTTGTTCAATTGTGATGGCCACATTTTCAACTGGAATTGACACCAAATCTTTCCAAGTAAGTTGGAAGTCCCAACTTTTTGTGCACCAATTTTCGAGCATCACGGTGACTATATCTAACTATTGAGTAATAATATTGAGATATTCAAGGGTATGCAGATTATTATACACATCTATTTAAGTACTATATTACAGTTCTGTGTATAATTGTTGTACTTTGCCATATGTTCATTTATTCCTTCAGGTGATTATCAGTAGTTTCATTGACCTACTGAAGTATCCAGCATGTAACAAAGATGTTTGCCTTCCAGTTTCGGAATGATGAAGTCGAAATGGAAGACGATACACCATACAGCTATGAGATTTTCTACAGTGTATTTGCAATGGGGGCTATGTATTTTGCAATGTTGTTCATAAGCTGGGAACTTAACCATCCAACAAAAAAGTAAGACATCCAACTATAATGCAATTAGAGCTGCCCAAAAATCGGTATTTCATATCATTTGAAGTGACACCATGCATGATTATTGCTGGAAGTCTCATAATTTGTTTCTTGTTGTCAATGGCGTACTCCACTAAATTGCATGGGCCGTCCTTTGACATCCTTTATTCCATAACCAGGTGGAGTATAGATGTTGGATGGGCAAGTACATGGGTAAAGATCATCAATGAGTGGTTAGCGGCTAGCATATATAGTAAGTCGCCTATTCTTGCTGCCTGACATTCAGCTCTATCCACACACACAAAAAAAAAGTTCTGTATGTGATTAAATGGTGGAATAAGATGCTTTTGAAAGTAGTTCTAATGTCTGATGAAATTCATAGACAGCTACATGATGCTAACATTGACGTCTGTACCTTTGCAGTTTGGAGGTTGATCTCCCCAGTTGTTTTGAGGAATCAACGTGTCAATGATGAAGAGGTCATGCAACATAGACCCACAGTATAGTGGCAATGATGGAGAAATATTTACATCCATATTTTTCAGCTCAACTATTCTTTCCTGCATAAACTTCGATAGGAGTACATGTTACCAAAAGAACGTTTCCATGGTTTTTTTTGTTGTTGTAGCCTACAGATATATACGCAAAGCCATTCAAAAGAATGGAATTCCATTTTTCGTTGTATCTGTGACAATAGTACATTACTAGAGACAGCTTTATATGGCAAGTAGGCTCAACTCTGGAAACGTTACTCATACCACTTCACAGCCTCGTCAGTCCATGGCTCCATGCTAATAAACTACCAGAGATTCAGAGAAACTGCTAAACCAAAGCTATAATGTAAACTAGTTGATTTCCCGGTGCGTTGCCCCGGGAACTTATGGATGGTTACATGTTGAAATAAAAATACAATACTATATTCCTGTGCCTAACAATTCCTTTTTTATGTGACTGATACAATAAAGGTTAAACAGAAAAAAATATGCATAGAAAAGAAGCTATACATATCCTAATTTGAGAACAACTATTCCTCTGATGCATAAGAATTGATTAATGAAAACAAAGCACTATAGCAATTTAATTGCTCTTTTTAAAAGAATTCTTCCTCTCATTTTGAGTATATTTGAGAAGAGAACGTAAACATTAAAATATAGAAAATAAAAAATTAAATCAATTGAGAAAACAACAGAGTTGGCTATAACTTACCGGTCTATTTTGTATTGGCTCGTAGTCGCATACATGCTATTGCACTTCTTGCTGACCAAATAGTGTAAAGATGTGCATAGCGTTGCTGTGGGAATTAAAAAATAAGTTCAAATAAATCTGATGTTTTTAGATGTTCCTTGAAAAAAGAATGGTAACTTATAAGTTAAAGTGAAAAACTGAACAATAAGAACAGTGCTTAACTAAACTTTATTGCTTGAGAAAAAGAATGCTAACTTCTAAGTAAAGTGAGAAACAGAATAATAAGTATATTGCTTCACTGAACTTTAGACAATGGTAATTCAGAGTTCAAAGTTTCAAATTAAAGTGCTGAAATGGTAAAGGTCACATCAAAACTTTGGATGCATCGTACACAAACAAATGGCAAGCATTGACTAATTAAAGATTAACGGGATTCCCCTTAGGGCCTGTTTGGCTCCTTGAAATGAATCAATTTACATGAATCAAATTCTAGAAAATTAAATTGCTTAGAATTGAGTCCGTTGGAATCAAATTCAATTTCATTTTTCTTGTTTGGTTATCCTAAGAATTACATTCTTTGAATTCAAATAAAAACCAAAATCGTGAGATTTCCATGATGGGCAGCGGGGCAAAATCAGATTCAATTGAAATAAAAAACAAAATCAGATTCAATCAAAATGTTCAGTTTATTTTTCAACAAGCATTGCAGGAAGTTGAGACCGGGAGGCAGGGTCTACTTCGTGGTGGGGGTCTACCGGTCGGGAGGCAGAGCAGGAGGTTGCCGGCCGTTGAGGTCGACGACGTCAGTGGCCACCCTCGCGGAGCGGGCCGTTCTGAAGCCAGCGCCGGCGGCGAGGTCTCGCTTGCAGACCAACAGAGCATCGCTGGACTCACCGCACGTGTCGCGTGGTGCCTCCTGTCCCGGAGCGGTGCATGGCATGGGGGTCGTTCCCTTGGCAGCGCGCTGCTCGTGGATCCCTTCCTTGGCAGCGGGCTCCTGTGGCGTTGGTGCCTTGTGGCTATCGAAGACGACGGGCAGGTGCAAGAGGTGAAAATTCCAAAGATTTCCATTGAGTTGGGTCAGAAATGCGAGTAGCTCTCCATTTCGCCTCTGGAATCGGGCTGAAATCAACAAATGAATTCTAGAGAAACACCAAACAGACCATCATCTAAAATTGAATTCATTTCAGCCCAATTACAGGAAAACAAACAGGTCCTTATTGCAGTTGATGGCACATTTCCAACTAATCTTGATCACAGCGGCAGAACCAGAGTCGGTGCCGCATCACCCACCGGTGTTCTCCGCAGCTCAGTCACTCCACCCATCCACTCGTCGCCATCAGTCATCACCATGGCGGCGGAAGCGGCGGAGAGCTCACACGTCGTCCTCTTCCCGTTCCTGGCGCGCGGCCACGTCCCCGCTTTCCTCCGCCTGGCCGGTCTCCTTCGCGCTCTCCGCCCGGGGATCGACATCACTCTCGTCTCAACGTCGCGCATCCTGGCCTCCCTATCCCTCCCGCCGGCCTCACCTCCCATCCACCTCCACGCGCTCCCCTTCGCGCCCGCTGACCACGGCCTGCCCCCTGGCGCAGATTCCCTAGCGGACCTCCAAGTCCACCAGTTCATCACCTTCTTCCTCGCATCGGAGTCGCTGCGCCCCGCCTTCGATGAGTTCATCTCCGGCATCCGAGCCCCGGTCTGCATCGTCGCCGACGCTTTCTTTGCGTGGACAGCCGACGTCGCGCGGGCCCGGTGCGCGTCCCACGCCGTGTTCCTCCCCGGCGGCGCGTTCGGGATGGCCGTGTTCTTCTCCGTGTGGGAGCACCTACCGCACGCCCTTACGGACGCCGACGATTTCCCGCTCCCCGACTTCCCTGACGTCGTCCTCCACCGCACGCAGATCCCGAGGTACATGCTCGCCGCGACAGGTGCGGACCCCTGGACCGTCTTCTTCCGTCGTGTCATCGCCTCCTGCCGCAAGACCGACGCGATCCTCGTCAACACCGTCCAGGAGCTGGAATCCTCCGGCCTCGACATGCTCAGAAGAAGCTTCGGCGTCCAGCCGTGGCCGATCGGGCCAGTCCTCGCAACGCCGTCTCCGTCAGACTCGCGGGATGACGCCGCCATCATCCAGTGGCTGGACGAGCACCCGGCGCTCTCCGTGCTGTACATTTCCTTCGGCTCGCAGAACAGCATCACGTCGGCTCAGATGACGGAGCTGGCGCTTGGGCTGGAAGCGAGCGGCCGCCCTTTCCTCTGGGTCGTGCGGCCGCCACTGGAGTTCGACGCGAAGGACGGCTTCAACCCCAAGTGGCTTCCCGACGGGTTCGAGGAGCGTGCGGCGCGCGCCAATACGGGGCTGCTGTTGCGCGGGTGGGCGCCGCAGGTGCGCGTCCTGGCGCACCCGTCCACCGGCGCGTTCCTGAGCCACTGCGGGTGGAACTCCCTCCTGGAGAGCCTGTCCCACGGCGTGCCGCTGCTCGGGTGGCCGCTGGGCGCCGATCAGTTCTTCAACGCGAAGCTGGTCGCGGAGTGGGGCGTCTGCGTGGAGGTGGCGCGCGGGAACATGGATGTCTCGACGGTGAAAAGGGAAAAGGTGGCCGAGACCGTACGCGCGGTGATGGAGGAGTCGAGCAAGAGCGAGGAGATGCGGCTGAAAGCGGCGTCGATCTCGCGCGCGCTGGCGGCCGCGTGGGAGCCTTGCGGCGGGTCGTCGGCGCAGAGCCTGGAGGGGTTTGTGAGACGCGCGGAAACGGCCAGGCCGGGCGCCGATTGATCCACCTTGAGTTTGGTACAGCAACGTGTTTAACTCGGTGTATCAGTGTATGCTGTACGTGTAACATAAAGAGATTCGTTCCAAGGGGTGGCTTGCTGAACCTCTGCAGGTTGGGAACGTTGGAACGAACGACTGCCTGCTTCACACGCCGTCGTACGCTTCTGTCAACTGGAAACCGTATTGCCAGATTCCGCACTCAAATTTCTCCGACTGGTCTCTCCTTTTTTACCCCTTTGAGGAATCTCCTATCAGTCTCTTTCATCTCCTCTCTTTCATCTCTGCTTCAGCGATGCTTGGACCCGATGATTTCCTTTCAAAGGAACCTGTCATCATTGAGATTCGTGTCAGTGATATAGCGCGTCTAAACTTCTGCAGCGCAGGAACGGTTGATGATGCGGACACCACTCCCAAGTTTAGGTGAATACCGTGAAACGGTCCGGCTCGGTATTACCGATTCATCGGATTTCGATTTAATAAATTTAAAAAAATAAAAATTTAAAAATTTATTAAATCGGTTGATAAACCCATTAAACCGAGTTAAATTTTAAAAACAATAAAAAAAAAGATCGGTAAAAAAAAACCGAACGATTTTATCTTAAAAATTTAATTTTTGAATTTATTTAATTTTTGCGGTTTACAGTACCACCGTTTCCACGGCTGCAACCATATCCCGAACACTGACCACTACTGCATTTGGGATGGACATGCTAGTGCAGCAAAATGATCAGTCATCGAAGTGGTCCCTGATGTTTGATTGTATACTCGGTTCATCTCCGGGCTGCGAAAATGGTGAGATGGATCTATACTGTCCCGGCACTAGCTCCATAGCCGGATGGTTCCATGACGCAGCGACGCAATACTCGCAGAGCTTTGGTTTCGCCACGGGCGTGATACGTGCTTGCAATTGGGAGGTCTTTTTCAGGGGCGAAGCTATGTGGAGCCATGGGTGTCAGGTGACACCGATGAAATTTCACAAATCCTTTCTCTAATTACTGTTCCTTGTAAACTGACACCATCGCGTAATAGAGCTGACCGGGTAACGTTTTGTCCTGGCTTCGCCCCTGTCTTCTTAGTTTACGACTGAATTAATCAGTCCAGCGTTATTTGATCCTTCACCGGACAAACCTGCCGCTGAAAGCAAACCGGGGCTGCCTCCGTTTCTTATCTAGGCAGGACGTCTCCTTTTCGATGCAGCCATCGAGCGATTAACAGGTGCTATAGCACTGTTGTCCTTTGTATACTTTGTATGCTAGTGCTTTATTATTAGCTAGTGGATGATCTTCTTTCCATGATCTTGTTGTATTGTTACGTTTGTCACTCTTGGAGGCTAGCAGCGCGCCACCTGCATACGAGAGATCCCTTCTCTACTATTCAGAGTCCTTTCTTTTTCCTTTCCCTTTGCAAGATTTTCATTTCGAGTTTGAACGACCAGGAGCGCTTTGTTTCAGCAAAACATTCGTTGCGGAGGAAAAGGAGAGGATGCCTCCGGGAAATGGAGGTTTTTTTAAAAAAAAATGAAATGAAATGGAGGAATTACTGACTGCATCTGAATTTACTGAATCGAGTCTTCGGCACCTGCATTCGCCTCAACATCTTTGAATCTTGATGGTGCTTTTATAAAAAATACAGCAACAAGTTTTCTCCAAAGCACGCCCCCACCAAAAATTCTCCCGAGACCACGGCCTCGCTCTCCTCTCCGCCGCCGCCTCCTCCGACGACGCAAAAACATCAATCGGCACGGATGGACGGATCCTGCGCTGCGAATGCGCATATGCCAGCCGAGTTGATTTCCTCCTTTTCAGCAACTGCAGCCATGGAGCGATTAACAGGTGCTATAGCATTGCTGTCTTATATACTTTGTATGCTAGTGCTTTATTATTAGCTAATGGATAACCTTCTTTTCGTGATCTTGTTGTATTGTTACATTTGTCACTCTTGGAGGCTAGCAGCGCGCCACCTGCATACGAGAGATCCCTTCTCTTCTATTCAGAGTCCTTTTCTTTTTTTCCTTTTCCTACTGAGAGATTTTAATTTCGATTTTGAATGACCAGGAGCGCTTCGTTTCAGGAGGGGATGCCTCCGGGAAATGGAGGTATTGCTGACTGCATCTGAACTTACTGAATCCTTCGACACCTGCATTCGCCTCAACATCTTTGAATCTTGATGGTGCTTTTATCAAAAAAAAAAAACATAAAATACAGCAACAAGTTTTCGCCAAAGCACGCCACCACCAAAAATTCTCCCAAGACTACGGCCTCGCTCTCCTCTCCGCCGCGCCTCCGACGACGCCAAAACATAGCGCCGTTCGCGTATCCGTTGGTCGCTCTCATCAGTCCGCACGGATGGACGGATCCTGCGTATGCGCGTATGCCAGCCGAGTTGATTTTCCATTTGTGTCTAGACGGATGCACGGCTGGTTCGTAGGAGTAACGCGTGCCTCGTTGAACCAGTCCCACCAACCATGCTTGCCGTGCGGTTGGACCAGGCTGTATAGGTGTGCAATGGTTTCCACGGAGTACGGGCACATGCACGGTAAGGCACGCCATCGCGAATTCGCGATGCAGTAGCCGGCGGCAGCAGCCATGGATGGCAACTGCAAGGCGTAAACGTTCGTACCCCGGCGGTGGTTGGGCCTTTAACCGGGCTCACGCATATCCGGTGATGGTGCGCCATCAACCTCTCGGCGCGCGTGTTTTCTTTCTTTTCCCCTTGCTTATCCCGTCAACAAACAACATGTTTCAGTATAAGCTTCTGTTTCTCTGACTATGCGTTGTCATTTTCCGGTGCATGTCCGACCTGACGTGAGATTTCCGCCGCGCAGTCGCCGTCGCCCAACTCGTGAAAAAAACCCGAGGACCAACGATAAGATTAGTTGCCAACCACCGGTGCCATTTGAATTTTAAAGTCCGCTTCCGGTTCAAACTCAAGTGTTCGAACAATCAGGAACGATGTAGGGTAAAAAATACTCTCGTGAACAACGTCATAGTGCATAAATGTGTATCAAAATCTCAAATAATTTTTCACTAATTAGTTTTGGACAATGGTTTGGACCTGGGGCGAAGCCAGAAGACGCATTGGTGTCATCGAATACTAATGTTCCATTTAACTGGGTCAGCTATTAGCTTAAAGCAGTTTTTTACATTAGGTTTGCTAAACATTATCGGGGCTCCGCCCCTGGTTTGGACCTGGTGACAGTGCACTAAGGAGAGATGATGTGAGCTTCGCCACTGTGAACAATGACAATTCATATTTATTGTGTTACTTTAACCAATATTGTTGGAAGTGTGGCTTTTAAAATGTTGACCATGTAAAGATCCATTTATGTTTGAACTTATTCTAACATACATAACCACTAAGCAAAACATTTAGCATAAGTGTGCAAATAACTCATACACACTCCCATCTTCTAATTCTTTATTAAAAACAAACGCAACAAGAAGCACCTTGTGTGTTTTAGTTTGTCTTTTTTTTTTTCAAGAACAAAGCATACAATGCTACTTGTCGTTATGAATCTGGACAGTTGTCCGTCTGCATTCGTAACAAGGAAGAAGCAGTAAAACTGTCCAAAAGATACACACATCCAACCAGGTCAAGAAAATCGAAGTGGACAAAGGTAAATCGAAGTTATCGTTGTACTCGAGCCCAGATTACTTAGCAGCAGAACAGGTCAACCCAGCCGGCAAATGCTCACTCTTTTTGCCTTGCCCTGGAGACCGAGTTCGCGACGCTGCCCTGGAGACCCAAGAACCAAAAGCCCGTGCCCGTCCACCTCCGATCTTCTCGCCGTTTGCCACCGCCATCCCGCCGCACCACCGCAACCACGTGAAAAAATCGCGACGCCTTCTCCCCTCACCACGGGAGCCCCACCTCGAGCGACTTTCCTCATCCGTCTCCTCCCGTCCCAGACCTAAACAATCCCATCCCCTTCCCTCGCTGACCCGGCGCAGCCCCCAGATCCGTCTCCCGCCTCCCCGCGCGCGGCTCGCGGATGGCCACCGCGTCCCCCGGCCGCCCCTGCCGCGCGCGTGGGGCGTAGCGGATGGGCCACTCCCCATCCAGCCTCTCCAAATCCAGCACCCAGGCCAGCCCCTCCTCGTCGCCGCGCCGCAGGTCGCTCTCCTCCATGGCGCCGCCGCCTCCGCCCGTGCCGTCGCTGGCGGCATCGGGGAGCAGCGGCTGCTCGTCCTCTTACGGCGCGCCGCCCGAGCGGGACTACACGCACGACCTGCCCGACGAGATCCTTGCGCTCGTCCTCGCCTCGCTCTCTCCGTCCGACCGCAACGCCTGCTCCCTCGCCTGCGCGCGCTGGAAGGATGTCGACGCAGCCACGCGCCACCGCCTCTCCCTCGACGCCCGCGCCGCGCTGGGCCACGCCGCCCCCACGATCTTCGCGCGCTTCACGGCCGTGACCAAGCTCGCTCTTCGATGTGCGAGGGGATCCGGCGCCGACAGCCTCTCTGACGACGGCGCCGCGGCAGTGGCTGCTGCGCTGCCGTCCGACCGCCTCTCCAGGCTCAAGCTCCGCGGCCTCAGGCAGCTCTCTGATGCAGGGCTGGCCTCGCTCTCGGCGGCCGCACCGGCGCTACGCAAGCTCTCTGTTGCATCTTGCACCTTCGGACCCAAGGCCTTTGTTGCCGTGCTTCAGTCCTGCCCACAACTGGAGGACCTCTCCGTCAAGCGCCTCCGCGGCCTCCCAGACATATCCGGTGCTGCTACCGCCCTGACTGAGGATATCATATTCCCGCTGGCTTCGTCTCTGCGTTCGGTTTGCCTCAAGGATCTATATAGCGCCCTGTGCTTTGTGCCGCTTGTGACTTCCTCACCAAACCTACGCTCGCTCAAGATATTGAGGTGCTCTGGCGCATGGGACCTGCCACTGGAGCTCATCACCGCTCGTACTCCTGGGCTTGTTGAACTCCACCTTGAGAAGCTCCAGGTCGGCGACCGTGGCCTTGCTGCACTCTCGTCCTGCAGGAACCTGGAGGTGCTGTTCCTTGTCAAGACACCTGAGTGTACTGACACGGGTATCATCAGCGTTGCTGAGAAGTGCCACAAACTCCGCAAGCTGCATATTGATGGGTGGCGCACTAACCGAATTGGGGATTTTGGGCTCATGGCTGTGGCACGAGGATGTCCGGAGCTGCAAGAGCTCGTCTTGATTGGGGTCAATCCAACCGTGCTGAGCCTTCAGATGCTTGGTGAGCACTGTCGTTCCCTGGAGCGTCTCGCTCTTTGTGGATGTGAAACGGTGGGGGATGCTGAGATCATTTGCTTGGCTGAGCGCTGTGCTGCACTCAAGAAGCTTTGCATCAAGGGATGTCCGGTGTCAGATCGTGGTGTGGAAGCACTAAATGGGGGCTGCCCTAGTTTGGTCAAGGTGAAGCTGAAGCGATGTCGTGGAGTGTCATATGAGTGTATTGAGAATCTGAAGGTGACCAGGGGGGATTCATTTTCCATCAGCTTGGATATTGTGTTGGAGCATGATGCTGGGAGTGCAAGTGAAAATGGCGCACAGGAGACTGGGCAAGCGCAGATTACTGAGCTGACTGATCAGATGGCAGGCATAGACCTTCCGACCAATGCTGCGAGTGGACAATCATCGGTTCCTACCATTAACAGGATGAGAAGCGTCATGTCTGCAATCCGGCGGAGGTTTGGTCCTCCGCCACTGTAATAGGGGATAGCCTTTGATGACCTGTTTACCGCTTTATGTTTTCTAATCAAAATATTCATGTTCGTAAGTTTATTATATTTCATATTTCATATGTGGCTGCGCAAGATAGCTGTTTATGAATGTTTCTTTGTATGGCTATAGTGTTAGTTGCATCACTCGAATTTTCGTCCATGCTCTGAAATTTAATCTAGTGTTGGTAAGGGTGGAGATACAATCTTTGATTCCCTTAAGCTACTTAAATATTTGTCATTGCTATCAAACAAATATTTGCCATTACTATCAAACACATAGATTAGTTTAGCAGACACTTTCAAAGATATATGCAGTGGTAATAGGTGTAGTTTATTGTCTAAATCTATATTATGTTTGAAGAAAGTAACAAGCATGCTTGAATATCCTCCTTTTCTATATGAAAAAGGCAGTCAGACACAGTTTGTCTAATTCGTTCTAGTGAATACATGTATTTTGGAGCATATCGATAATTCATGCATGAAAACCATATGTTTTTTTTTCTACCATTAATCTTGGATAACAAAGTGCTGCTTGTGCCTTAGAAGTATAATTAGCTATGGTGGTGGCTACATTGATATGGAAAGACATTATAACAAAGAGGTGTATGCGTGTTTTTATGGGTGTCAGCATTGTCTATTACTTGTATTGAAACACCAACTGAATATTAGTGAATTAAATCTGGACTAGGTCACCTGAACTAGCTCATGCCACACAGTATTGTCTATAAAACCGGAACGAACTAGCTAATGCCACACAGTATTGTCTATAAAACTGGAACGAAATTATCACTAGATCTGCAGTCACGGTAATTTTGCAGTATTAAGTTTGTATTATGATGTAAATATCTCCATTGTTTAGGTGTCTATGGCTGCTATCTAATGATTCTTGTTGCTGTTGAGAATTATTGATGACTATACATGTGTGTCAATTATTATATGAAAATTCTGTTGTAGATTTGATAAGTGCTCCGTGTGAAATAGTTGCATTTTATTACACAATTCGTACAAGGTATCGATTTTTTTGACTGACAATGTCAATGGGTATCTTTGTAAGTAAAGAAGCGAATGTGAAAAACAAAACAAGGTCAAATTCCGCTCTTCTCATGTATCTGCCCAGTATTAGAAAACAAAGCATCAGCACCTCACAGAATTCTCTGATCAAATGCAAATAGGAGTACTTTTATTTTTTTGGCGGTTCATGATGTCCTCCTAGTACAATATTTGAGCAGTCTTGTCCTCACTGGTAAGGTAGACGAATACAATATCTTCCATTAGACCATGACTTAGTCTGAGCCCTGCCAAATTGCTGGTCAACTTCAAACTCATAGGACACATCGATCAAAGGGATCAAGCGAGAAATTTCTCGGTTTTTCTGTTCCTTAGCACACCAAGACTGCCACATCATACTGGTCCTGGACGCAGCGAATACGACATACTACTAGCTTCGGCAAGCGAAATGCTCGTTAGAAGTTGCCAAAAACTCGGCCGAGTCAAATAGTCCGAGTTGCTGGTAGTAGGTGCCGAAAGGCGAAAGCTGACTGCCGGGCTCTCGCCGAGGGGTCAAAATCCTCTGCTGTCTACACCCCTCGTCGAGTGCTTACCTGATACCCTGGCTGCCATAAAACCAAAACGTGAAGCATGCTCCACTTTTTCTGTCCATTCCTCGGACTCTCAGGCATGCTTTTGCTTCGTGGAGTATGCTCTGCGTTAATTGGCACGGCAAACTTGAGTCTGTCTTCGTCGAGTGCCCAGGATACGCAGAATAGCCTTCGGTCATCGTTAAATTACGCGTGTGTATCGACGTAATTGTGATGTGTTCAGATCAATTTCTCTGTTTCGCTGAAATTCCGCTATCCGGCGTGGAGCGTGGTCGCCCAGCCACCCAGTCACCCTTGACGAGATATTTTCTGTACTCCGCGTAATACTCCTTGCTTTCTAAGAAAAATCTCCCGGTAGTTGGTGTGACATGAGGTGCATTCAAGCTATTGCCGACGATACAGATATGCAGTCGTTTGACTCGCGCTTCCTTTTGCTTCACGATGGAACCTGTATCACGGACGATTCTACTACCGTCAGAGACGAAATCTGATGGGGTAAAATGCAACGGCTGCATCAGACGAGAAGATGACTGGAAAAATCCTTGCCTGTTTGGAGGAGGAGCGAGTCGTATCAAAATGTCGGATGCCACCTGCAACATCAGAAGGCTTGGCCCAATGCAATAACCAATGCAATGACTTGTACGATTCGGAGGCCCAAGTTGATGGCCTCCTCCAAATAGAGCTGATCACAGCCAACTGGTGTCAAACGAGCCGTCGACGGTTTCTTAACGCACATGGAACACGGTACCTTACTTTGGGATGCTCCTAGCTATCGTGGGTGTGACCGTATGGTGATGATATGGTACTACTAGTATACATCGTTGGGATCAGGAGGCAAAGTGCGCCAAGATTACCAGGAGCCCTTGGAGGATGATTCTACTACCGTCAGAGACGAAATCTGATGGGGTAAAATGCAACGGCTGCATCAGACGAGAAGATGACTGGAAAAATCGCAGTACAAATGAAGCGATCTGGTTCGCATGCAGGATGTTTGCTGGGGCTGGTAGAGGTAGGAGAGAACAAGTCAGAGACTGGATGTCAGCTTAAAGATTACGAGTACTACTAGAAGGAATAGTAAGTATAGAAAGATGTCAAATTCTTGAATATTGCGTTAAAGTCGGACTAAGTATTGCGCTAAAGTCTACCATTGTGATGTTTTTCCTTCCTTCCATTTCATTTATTATGTAGAAAAATGCAGGAGCGAGCAAGTCAATGGTAGCAGTGGATACGACGAACTTTTGGAATTTAACTGTATAATAGTGCATAAATTATTCAGAAGTGGGTGGTGTTGAAATATTTGAGATTGGTCCAATTTTCACAATTAAATTTTAAGACCCACTTCAAATGCTAAGAGGACTAAATCTTTAGTCTCACGTGGATAGCTGAGAGAATATCAATTAATTTAAATATATAAGTTAGTGTTTATTAGTTGAGAAGTTGAGAGAGAAAATAAGAAAGTTACACGCGCGCCGAGGCATACCGTGCGCAACGCGTATGCGAGTTACTAAGTAACTGAGGTATCTGTTCATTTATTCTCCCTCAACAAAGTTGATTCAATGCACTGTGGTTATAAAAAGTGTTCCTCCTTCACTGTAGAAACCTCACTTAAGAATTTCACTGCTATCGCTGTACCTTTCACATTCTCATCCTAAGTCTCTGCGCGCACAGAACTTGGAAGAGCGGGCCTTCAAAACCTTGTTCTGCTGCGACACTTACAGGAGTAGGTGGGTGATAAGTTTTTGGGAGCGCATCGTCTACACGACTGCTCGCTCCTATTCCTCTACTTCTTACTACTTCTAAAAAGCTGTTTGTAGGACTTTTGCATCAACTCTGATAGACGACATCAAGCAGCTCAACATGTTGATTATTAAGAACAGTACTACTGGCGCTTCAGGGTATAACTTAAATTTTCTGTGCTTTTTTCCTTTGTGTTCTATCATTTTTATACAGATTAATTACGAGTACGAACGTATCATTTATGACAATATTACTCATAATTACTTAATACATTTGGAATTAAAATATATAGTAAAATGCCTAAATTCCTAACAGGTGGGCGGGAATTGGACAAATGGGGGACGATTTCAGCTGAAGACTTACAGACCAAGAAGAATCTGGGAATGATATGTTCTTATCAATACTTTTAATGGAAAAAATGTAGGCTCTGTTCGGATGCACTTTTCACAGCGGCAACTGTGGCTGTGATGCATTCTAGCTACAGTAAAGTATAGCTGATTGGTTGCGACTACACAGCTACAGCAAAAATGCACGAAGCTGTGTTATTGCATCTTGGTTGGCGTAAAATGTCCTCTCTTCATTTTTAAATTAATATCATCGTTGACTTTTAATATCAATTTTAATCATTTATTTTATTAAAAAATAATAAATATTATATATTTTTTATAATTTTATTATCATTAACGTTATTTGAATTAGAACTTAAAGTTTTAAAAATTTAAATTATTTTTAAATAATATAAATAATTAATATTAATATTAAAAATCAACCACATCAATTTAGAGCATGAAAGACAAAATTCTCCAGTGCAGGACGCAAAAGCTTCCCCTGGATGAGCCGATCAGTCCGGCACCACGGCGGTCAAGATTCATTCAACACGCCGCAAGCCCATCTATTCCCGGCCCGTCCTCCAAGCAACAAATCTGGCTCCGTGCAAAGTGCCAGCTCCTCGAATCCAACCGGCCGAAAAGAGGCCAAGCCAGAAGCCACCCCACATGCGGCGCCCACAGACACAACGCAGCACGGCAAGCGCCACGTCGGAGGCCCCCGTAGCCGTGCGTCGGATGGCCCCGGACCAGGTTCTGTAGCCCAACGAGAACGAGAGAGGTCACGGCTGGCGCCAGCTGGAATCCGGTGCACGAGAGCCGAGCCCACAGCCGCGCGCGCGCGCGCAACGACCAAACCCTAGACGCGAGGAGCGCGCTGCCGCTATAACCGCCCCTCGCCCCCGTCGCCTGGCTCCTCGCCCCTCCTCGTTGAGAGAGTCGTACTCCCCCGCGTGCTCTCCTCTCCGCCCGTGGCCTCTGTATCCCGCAACCCAGAAAAACACCCAAAAAATTTCCGCAAAAATCTATCTGCGAGATCTATCAGTACCGATCGAGCGACTTACCCAATCCGATATTTAGGGTTTAGAGCTGATTTTTTTTCTCCAAAAAAAAAAATCCCCAAAAAAAGTGGTCGTGACGGAGGAGGCGGCGATGGCGGCGCAAGTGGCAACGGCGGCGGCGGCGAACGGTGGAGCGACGGGCGCTTTCACCGCAGCGGCGAACGGTGGAGCGCCGGGCGGTCTCCCCGCGGCGGCGTCTCCGGGGGCGGTCGGCGTGGCGCAGCCGCTCCCGTTCACGTCGCTCTACGTGGGCGACCTTGAGGGGTCGGTGACGGAGTCGAAACTGTTCGAGCTCTTCAGCCAGGCGGGCCACGTGGTGTCGGTGCGCGTCTGCAGGGACGTCACCTCGCGTCGCTCGCTCGGATACGCCTACGTCAACTTCAGCAACCCCGTGGATGGTATCGCCGCCGTTTCCTCTCTCCCTCTCCGTTTAGTTCGTAACGACAGGAATTTCCGAGGGTTTAGTGTAGGTTAGAATTGTGGTTTTCTCAGATTAGGTTAGGTTCTGGATTACGTGCGATTGCTGAATTGGTGGGTGGTGGATTGGTAGCTTTGATAATTTGGGCACATGTTGAATCATTTATCCTAGCAGAAATCAAATTGTTTGATTGATCTATGATGCTGGTGTGTTGCTGTGGTGCAATGGCGCTTGGATTAATGCCGTTTGAATGTTGGTAAGGGAAATGCTTTCACATTGATGTGTTTTGAGTAGTGGGGAGGGTGATAACCGACAATTTGTTCCTGGAGCTTTTTTTGTCGTATACACTATAGACTCTGGGTTTTAAGATAGGCTTGCTTCAAATTACACTGCCAGGTCGATTTGTTTAATCTGAATGCGTAGGGACATGGATGTACTGTATGCTGCTAGATTAATGTATTTATATTTATCAGTTTTTTTGTTTATTGTTATGGCTGCCTCTCTGGTTTTTTCTGAATTTTTATTATTGTAGTGGTATAGTAGTAATGTACAGAAAACTGCCATTAGCACCAAACCCTGATGTAATATGTGAAATATTCATCTTAGTGGCTGATCTGAAATCAAGGACTGTTCTAAGAATTTTGGGGATATCTATTTCTTGGACTTTTGTAATTAGCCTGTTACTGGTCCATATCAGGGCTAAGCACTTCTAATGGCTGATTAACTGTTCTATTTACAGCTGCAAGAGCATTGGATATGCTGAACTTTGCTCTTCTTAACAACAAGCCTATTCGGGTGATGTATTCAAACCGTGACCCCAGCAGCCGCAGGAGTGGATCTGCTAACATTTTCATTAAGGTACTGGATGGTCAAGCAGCGAGTTTGCATTTAGATCGAAAAACATTCAGATATGTTTATCACTTCATCTGATGAGAACGCTTTTGTTTTTTCCCCAGAACCTTGACAAAACAATAGACAACAAAACTCTTCATGAGACATTTTCAACATTTGGTACCATTCTCTCTTGCAAGGTGGCCACAGATGAAATGGGCCAATCTAAAGGCTTTGGTTTTGTTCAGTATGACAACGAAGAGTCTGCACAGAATGCTATAAAAAGTCTTAACGGGATGCTTATCAATGATAAGCCTGTTTATGTTGGGCCTTTTCTTCGCAAGCAAGAGAGAGATAATTCTGTTGACAGGACCAAGTTTAACAACGTCTTTGTCAAAAACCTGTCTGAGTCTACTACAAAGGAGGACCTAATCAAAATTTTTGGAGAATATGGGAACATTACAAGTGCTGTTGTCATGCTTGGCCCTGATGGCAAATCAAGGTGCTTTGGCTTCATCAATTTTGAGAACCCAGAGGATGCTGGTCGTGCTGTTCAGGAACTAAATGGAAAGAAGATAAATGACAAAGAGCTGTATGTTGGAAGAGCTCAGAAGAAGTCAGAAAGGGAGATGGAATTGAAAAGGAGATTCGAGCAAAGCATGAAAGATGCTGCTAACAAATATCAAGGACTGAACTTATACCTCAAGAACTTAGATGATAGTATTGGAGATGATCAACTTCGTGAACTGTTCTCTAATTATGGCAAGATTACCTCATGCAAGGTGCCTTTGCATTTTGCGATATTTGTTTTTCCTTTTCTTATACCTCATCACTTGATTTTATATTATAGCTTACTGGGTTTGTTAAATAGGTGATGCGTGACCAAAATGGCCTTAGCAAAGGGTCTGGCTTTGTTGCATTTTCAACTCGTGAGGAAGCAGCTCAGGCTGTAAGTTCACTTCATATATTGCAACAACTGATTGATGTTGCATGTGGTTTTGACCTTTTTTTTTCCTTCCATACAGCTAGCTGAAATGAATGGCAAAATGATCTCGGGGAAGCCATTGTATGTTGCCTTTGCACAGCGTAAGGAAGAAAGAAAGGCAATGTTGCAGGTAATTATCTGTCCTTGAACAACTGGGTTTGTATGTTGTGTTAATTGGCTGCAAATGCGAGTCACATATTATCACACAGCATAATATTTATATATCCATTCATGTAAATGGAACTGGAATGTGACTTTTTCTATCATGTGGAACAGTTTAGAACCAATAGTAAAAGTATTGAGTTTTATCAGCAACAATTTATCAAGGCATGTCAACCTCTGTTCATGATATAAGAAGTCCTTCATTTTTACTCTTTCTTTTTTCTTTCCAAATAGAAGGGACTTTTGGTTGAGTTGATGAGGTCTTTTGCACCGAAATACGTCCACCATTCCTCTGATTAATATGGTTAAACTTCCACGGATTTTCTTCTCGCAACTTTGAGTTTGATGATATTCCTTGACCTGATGGTATATTGCACCTATGTAATATGATTTTCTTTTTTTTTATCTTGGCTGTTTTTAGTAGGGCTTCTAATAAATATGCAAAAAATTAAGCAGCGTAATAATTTATTTTGGTTGAAGAGGCACTGTGTTATATGTGGATGCATCCAGTTGTGTATTTTGTATCTTGTTTCTCATTATTTGATTGCGGCACTACTTATGTTGAGAATTGTTTCTTCAATAAGATTCTGGACATTTACAAATATTTCTTGTTTGACTGTCTAGCTATTGAAAAGCTGACTGTTGCAAATTCCACATGCCACAGGCACAGTTTTCTCAGGTGCGCCCTGCTGTGCCAATGACACCTACTTTGGCTCCTCGTCTACCAATGTACCCTCCTATGGCTCCTCAGCAACTCTTCTATGGGCAAGCTCCACCAACTATGATTCCGCCTCAGGTGATGAAAGCTCTGTTTTCATTTTATTTTGATTTTATCATTACCTGCAAGTTAATCCCTTTCCAATTCTAAAATGAGAAACATATTTCCTTCTGTCACGATGCTAGCAATTGTTGTGCAGTCAAATTCTATGGAACTTTAGTCTTATTTGGTATGGTTTAAATGGTACACAGGTACACAAAATGGGGCTTAGTTGATTATATTTGCTGCAGTAGTATATCAATCCTATGATAATTTTTTTGTTGCTAGTAACTCTACATCTTGTACTTAAATCGTCTCGGAACATTACTCTTCATGATTGCATGTTCAATTCTTTTGGGACTTGAGTGTGTTGTTCAATTCACCATTATATTAATTATTCTATTTTACATGCAAGATATAGGCTATCAATCTTACGTTTGGCTTGGAACTCTTCCTGTCTAACCATTATGTTCTATGCTCATTCTTTGCACGAAACATTTTAATTAAGAGCAAATTATGTTTCCTAATTCACCGATCTTACTTGATATTGATTATGTCTTCACTTCTCCTATATAGCCAGGTTTTGGGTTCCAGCAGCAGCTTGTGCCTGGCATGAGGCCTGGTGGTCCGCATATGCCAAATTACTTTGTTCCAGTTGTCCAACAAGGCCAACAGGGTCCACGCCCAGGTATTAGGCGCTTAGGTGCTGGAGCCCAGGGACAGCAGCCTGCCCAGTCATTTCAACAACAGGTTTTTTTCCCCTGGATTTCTTGCTATATTACCGATTATTATGTACTCCCTCTGTCCCATCATACTTGTCATCGTAGAGTCTTCAAGATTTTCCAATTTACTTGTCATTCTCGCTTCCCAATGCACATTTATCTATTCACAATACATATCTATCTCTACCTCTCCTCGTTTTCAGCACATACAAACTTTTTCAATCCTTAATTCTTGTGCCCACATCTAAAACGACAAGTAAAAAAGGACGGAGGGAGTAGAATGTATGGTATGGCAATGATGGTTGGCCATTTGGGTACAGCCTTTCATTGCTCAATTTCCACCACACCCCCACTTTCCAAATTTGCATTCTGGTCTGTTAGATGGGACACTGCTGGCTTTTGGTCTATGATGGATTACTCAATGATGTAACTTGCGATGGTTTACAGATGGCTCCGCGAGGAAGGATGTACCGCTACCCATCTGGTGGTCGTAGCATGACTGATCCAACAATGCCGGGGCTTGCTGGAGGTATGATTCAGCCGTATGACATGGGCGGCTTCCCTGTACGGGATGCTGTCCTATCACCTGCAGCTCAAATTGGGACCCTGACTTCTGCCCTTGCTAATGCAAGTCCTGAGCAGCAAAGAACGGTATGTTTTTATAATTACTTAATAATCCGTTCAGCTGATCGTTTTGATGTTAGAAAACTAATTTCAATGTTGAGATCTGCATTATTGACTATCAATGAAGATCGTCTCTCACAATGACAATGGTGTAATTGTACTGTCCTAACCTTCACCTTTTTGTCTAGATACTTGGTGAAAACCTGTACCCTCTTGTCGAGCAACTTGAACCGAACCAAGCTGCCAAGGTCACCGGAATGCTTTTGGAGATGGATCAGACAGAAGTCCTTCATTTGCTCGAGTCCCCTGAGGCTCTCAAGTCCAAGGTAGCTGAGGCGATGGATGTTCTCCGCAATGTGGCTCAACAGCAGAATCCAAACACCCCGACCAGTGAACTTGCTGCACTATCACTTGCCGAAGGCATTATCTCCTAATTCGAAGTATCAGTCTCTATTTTACTATATTGTGTGCTGTGTTTCCAGAGGCTATCCAGCACATGACAACACTGCTCTTTTTCTTTTATTTTCTGTGGTTGTGCTTGTGTGGGTCAGTTTTCAAATTGGATGCTGGTATTATTGTGGGATCCGGAATCATTTCTGAGTTTGAATTGAGTAGCGAAAGAGGGGGGATGGGTTTATTCATTCCTGTTTTCCACCTTGTCAAAAGTTTTGCTATTAATTAATGGTTTGTGTTGGGTAACAATTCGCGCATTTTCTTTCATGGTCGATGCTACTACTTTGTCATGATTCGCAGTAGTGTCTAAGCAGTAAAACAGGAAGTATGTTCCACTCTTATTTGGTACTGGGAGGCCCGTTTTGTCAAGCGATTTGGGTTGAATTGGCACCGTCCTCTCAGGTGTCGTAAGAAATGTCTGAACAGAACTACTCAACTCACAATTCAGGTTGTTTTAGACAACATGGGCTCTAAAACATAATTTTGACTTTGATTTTTTAAAAAATATTTATTAAAAAATGACATATATATATATATATATGATTTATCAAAAAGTGACATATATCTATTCATATAATTTTTATATTTTTAAATTTAACAATTTAAAAGTTATTTATAATTTATATTTTTGATGTTTGACTAAAGCAAAGTTTAAAACAACACTATGAAGGGAGTACTTTCTGTTCTGAAAGTTGTCATCAGCTATTTCAAATGCAAGCAGTTATGAGCTCTTGTTTTTCGTAATTTTGGTCTATGGATTGGACACGTGTCTGAGCGATTCCTGTTTTCAGTCTAATCGAAACATTTCAGTAACGTACTACTCCGATCTCAAAATAGTCATTTTAGGCAATGACATGTCTTCAAAATATAGCTTTGAATTTTATTTTTAATAAAAGTATTTACTAAAAAGTGATATATTTTTATGAAAGTATTTTTAAGACAAATATAATTATATAATGTCTAAATTTAATAAATTCAAAAATATTTTTAATTTATATTCTTCACCATAAAATGTTCAAAAGGACTTTTTTTAGATCGGAGAAGGGCATCCAGAGTCTTGTGCATCGGCTCCTTAGAAACATAAAGCCATGTCAATAGGCAAAGCTAAGGTCTTTTGAAGCATAGATATTATACAGAAATTTTATAAAAAGAAATCAATTTTAATTTACAGAAAAATATAAAATTTAAGAAAATTTCTTTATTCAAAAGAGAACCTAAAAATTAAAGAAATTGAGCCTTATCTCCTCGTTCCTTTCCAAGCCAGCCAGGCCTCACGTGAGAGACCGAAACAAGGTTAGGACGTTCTGGGAAACCGGAGCGCGCAGGCGGACATATTATGGAGAAGATCGCTCGCCACCACTTGACATTGCAAGTGCAGCCGCTTACGCTCACTTTGCCAGTGACCAGACGGAAAAATCCCACCCGAGAACCGCAGCCGCTTGCAGTCTCCAGCCACATGACGCGGCCCCTCGAAACACCACCGCCGTTCTTTACCACGATGACGCAGCAAGAGTCCGGCTCTTGACAAAAGTATTGGGAAGGGAGACAGGGTAGGTTTGACGTGGGTTCCGAAGTGAAAAGGACGACCGTGCAATGGAGATTGTCAAGAGGCATGCCGCAGAAATCTTGGAGGCCTCCATGATACTCTGCGCAATAGATTCTTCAGAATTGAGCAAACAACGACAGGTTATTTATTGATTCACCAGGAATTACATTTTATTGGGAAACAGTTTCAGCAGTCTACATTGAAACAGTGTTCTGGATGGACTTTTCCCTACAAGTGCTGCATACGCCTCAACATGTCACTAATCAATTCCATATAATCGATGTTTCAGAATCTGCTTCAACCCCTAACACACGCGACGCCTGGAATCTTGGAAATGCTTGGCGCGTCTACGCTTTTTCGATGTTGAGCTGCCAAAAAATGCATAGGCACGCTCACCCAAGGAACACCTGGATTCTATCTCCAATGGCGTCCTCAAAATCGAGCAACAACTGACCGTTCTGTGGGTTGTCCACATCGATAGGAGCATTCCGAAGCCTCTCCATGATATTGGCTCCGGCCAAGCCTGCCAAGTTGGCAAAAGGATTAATCAAATGAAACAGGTAGATTTACAGATTTATGCCCTTCTCTGACGAATAAAAGTGCAAACCTGGAATAATTTTTGTCATTCCTTCTAAGAATCCAGCCTGTTGTAGAAAAGGGATTCAAAGATAACAAACATTTTGCTCAGTGTCTGAATTACTGAAGTACAGTAAAAAAATACAGAAACTGTAGGAGACAATACTGTGATATTGGTTCAAGTTTCGTTGAGAAACAGATGATTTACGTGAGTCTAATTTGTTTTGAGACCTCAAACTAGCAGCAAGTGTTGAAATTTGGGCACGAGTAATTGGTTCTTACAGGTATTCTAGCATCAAATTTCTCAACTCCATCTCTGCCTGTAATCTTCAACCGCAGTGTACGAGACCACATCCCAGATGAAGGTCCTCTGCCACCGGCGGAACCAGCATCGTATAGCTGAGGCAATATGTCAATAACAGGTTCTTGCGGCTTTTCAGTCCTGGACATGAAATCTTCTGGACTGCTTGTTTCACTAGTATAATCATAACCTATAGTTGAGCAGCTGCAGGTTAAAAAAAAGCTATTTGTACTAATCTTTGAATAAGAGTGAAGATTAATACCACTCCTGTATGATGACTGCGTTGGTGTTACATATTTTTTTTCTTCCTCGTAATAGCGGTTAAAGCCCAGAGTATTCTTGATCTCTTCAAATGATGGTAAGCTGCCTGGAGGACTTAAGCGACCACCCTTTAGAGCAATAAGAGCATCCTGCAGATCATGTAACTTATATAATTCATATTTGACAGAAGAAATAGTAAAATGTGTGCTAACTTAACAACTACGCAATGAGCACTATACATGCATGCACTTCACTTATCCATTTTTCCAGTAGTGGTACTGAAATCCATGTCCAGAATAACTTAGGGTGCAATTAGTCTCGTGGTGAAATACTAACATGCACATCAGGTTAGCGATGTATAAACAAATGAGAAGAGACAATTGCATTCACTTTATGTAATAAATAACGAACCTCCATTGCACGCATCGAAACACCAATCAGAGATAATGGGTAGGCTATTATTTTATAACCCATTTCTTCAAGTTCAACAGGGCTCAGTATAGGGGTTTTACCACCACCTTCTAACATGTTGGCCTGCAGAAGGAATTACAGAGTATGATAGGAGCTATAGCAACTGTGGGGAAAACGCAAAAGCATTTAAGTATAAAACATATTCCAGTGTCGGACCATTTTTGGAACGCCAGGGGCAACAGAACAAAAGGCCTTCATCTCTTCTCTTGAAGCAAGAGCATCGATAAACAAAACATCTGCTCCAGCATCAGAAAAGGCACGTACTCGCCACAAGGCTTCATCAAGAGACAAAGCTTGACGAGAATCTGTCCTTGATACAATAACAATGTCAGAGCCACTCTCATTTCTTGCATCTACAGCAGCTTTTATGCGCATAATTGCTTCCTCCCTTGAGACAACCTTCCTTCCTTGTGTATGCCCACATGCTTTTGGTGACACCTTCAAAATACTATATATCATATCACTATAAGGGAAACATTAAAAAACAAAATATCTATCATGAATTATATGTGAAGGCACATCTTGAAACTGAACATTAGTTCTGCAAATATGAAAGTCAAGCAGGCATATGCCTAAGACTGAAACATCAGCCTTGCCCAACAATTCAGACAATAACATATGATACTACTGTTGCACAATTCATGTTGATTTGGAATTTCTAAATTGTAACTTAAAAGTTCTATTCTCTTCGCACATAGAACATTCAGTGCTCTTGAAAAGCATACCTGATCTTCAAGAATAATTCCAGCGAAGCCAGCCTTAATGAACCCTTTTACTGTTCTCTTAACATTCATGCAGTTGCCGTAACCATTATCAGCATCACCAATCACAGGGATTGATACAGCTTCAGTAATCAGACGTCCTTGATCGATCATTTCCCCATAGGAGATGAGACCCACATCTGGTAGCCCAAGCCGCGCAGCAGAGATTGAGAAACCTGCAATAGCAGACACGGAACCTTCAGTAAAACCCTCAAGTATAGCACGACGCTGCCTCATCAAAGTGTCTCCGAAAGCAAAGCTATGATAAATCAGCACATGAACAGCATCGTAGTATGAAGCCCTCTCCCTAGATCAATTGAATGGGCAGGTTCCGCAGAACACGCACCGCTCGTGAAGCAGGCCTTGAACCCAGCGCGCTCGACGAGGCGTGCGCTGAGCGCGTCGTAGCAGGCGGGCGCCTGGTGCGCGCCCGGTGCCTCAAGGACCCGCCGGAGCGTCGCCGCGGGCGACTCCCCGGTAGCAGCGCCTGCGGAAGAGTACGAGCAGCGCGGGGAGATCCCGACGTGAGCGCGGGCGGAGGTGAACGAGGAAGGAGGCGTCAAGCGCAGATGTAGCCGAGGGGCTCCCGATGCGCCGGCGGACCGCGGCGAGGAGGAGCACGGCGAGAACGAGGCCAGCGGCTGGTGCAGCAGGGTCCCGTAGCACGCCATCTCCAGTCGCGAGCGCTAACTCGTTCGCTCGGTGTCTGGACTGTCCACGGCTGGTTCAATTGGCTTCAGCTCGTCGGCGGGGGGGCGGGGGGACGAGTCGCGTGACTGGCTTCTCGCGAGAGGCGAGAGAGAGCGTGAGCGAGTGGGACAGTGGGACTGTGGGAGGAGCGGTAGGCTGGTAGCTGGTGCGAGATCGGTTTGGGCCAGATCGAAATCTTAATGGGCCTCATCGGCACCTTGCACGAATTCTCATTTTTGCGATTTGATTTCGTACATAGACTCCATAATCATGTGATTTGATATCGCCGGGTGCGATCTTCTTCGACGGCATTATAGAGTTTTTTAAGGTTTAAATATTTTTATGTAGTAGACTAAATCAAGGAAATTTATTTTGCAAAAAAAGCTAGCTAGAATTGTTTATATCTTGGTTCGCGTCAGGAAGATGATTATCTTTACTATACTAAAGCGGGAACGGTTTCTCGAGCCCTGATTGGACGGGTTACTGTTCACCAATCTAAACCGTCGATCTTCCAGTGGACGGACGCCACGTTTCTCTCCCCGCCCCTCATCGACCGATGTCGCCCCCTCCTCAGTCGCCGCC
>BCLG01002342.1:5213-49405 GCA_001602295.1 Zoysia matrella | reverse complement strand
CGCACCCGACCTTCTGCCCCAAATTCCCCTCCCCTGCCCCTATCCATTGCCGTCGTCATCTCCTCCTGGCCCCATGTCACCGCCACTAAGTACGTTCAGTGCTGTCGCGGGCCGCGTCCCTCTCGGCCTCACCGCCAACCCGGACCCTGGTCGCAGCATGACGGGGGCCTGGCATTCCAGTCCTGCTCCGCTGTCACGGTGGTGGGCAGAGAAGGCCGGCCCCGGCTTAGCCTCGAACTCGGTTTCCGTTGGTGTCTTGGTGTGGCCACGGCTGTAAATGACAAGGCATTCTAAAATCTCGTATGTGAGTGTCATTTCTATGTGTTGTTCCTCTGACTGTATTTGGATCATTCACTGTTGTTTATTATGCTTGAACAACAAATTAGCATTTATTAAAAAAGTATATATAAAAGGCGCAAATCCATGTCATGTCATCCGCTGGCCTTACTCATCAGTGCATCTTCGCTAGCTCAAACAGACAAGTTTATTAGATATCACTTTGTCAGTCCTAGACCGCGGTGAATGCCGGCGGCGAGGACTCAGCGAACGAACGGTGAGCTCGAACGCGATGAACACCTGTGAACGCACGCGAAACACTGGACACAGAATATTTGTGCTGCCTGAAAGTGCAGCTTTTCTGGGTGTTCTTCTTTCCTATTTATTGAGTGAAAACAACGATGCAAAGCATAACAGCCACGACGCACACGACGCGGAACTTGCACGTCCATCCCCACGCACCGCGAACGTCGCCCATGGCTGCATGCCAGTGTTCATGGCGAGCTATTCTCGGCCACCACTTCCTATCCGCACGGCAGCCACAACCTGGTGCTCGTGCGTGTGCTGAAACTGAAAGGAAACATGCAAGTGCTAAATATAGATGCTAGGCTTATCTAACACACTTGTGGTACTGGATGAGCAGTCAAATATCTTAGAATTGAAACTATCAAAAGGAGCCATACTACATTCAGTAATGCAATATTTAGTTATATCTTGCTTTGTTTCTTTTGCTCTGTTTCTTCAAATACTATCCAAAATATATTTAGTGATCTGATTCTAAGATAATATGAAGTAAACATTTCATAAATTGCTCTTGCACCGACTAGGCGGTGTTTTCTCATGTATTAAGAATATTAGGTTTTGTCCAATTGGTCAGAACAGCATGTTTGAATAAGAGTAGTGTTAATGGGCGTTGATGTTGTCATTATATTTCTATTACATTGTGAGACAATCTGATTTCATCGCTGTATGGATTCTATGTCTTCTCCATTTAGAAGTTGGGTTCAAAATGCATATTAGAGCCTCCGCTTGCCAAATAAATATTTTCTCAATCCACACTGACTACTTCAGATAGTAATATCTTTCCTTTTGTTTACATGTAAATGAACTTAGGCCTACTTCGCCAAAAAACCAAAATTAGGTGTATATTGATTCTTTCCTTGGTTCTCATGCATAGACAATCTATAAATATGTATTTGAGACACTACACGCTACACTCTAACTAACTATTAATTCTGAAATCTGCAGACATTTTACATATGCATAGAAATATATGTATTTATTCTTTTGTTTAGAGGCATTTCAAATAGATCCATTTTTCATGTTACTGAACATGCAGTTTTGGAAGGTGCCTTTAGTGGCATGTACACTGTTCTAAGATTAGAATCTCTTGAATAGCAGGATGATAAAAAAATCTCAGGTAAATTTTATGGCGCTGTTGAGCTAGGGTGTTCTTTGGAGCTGTTATGTATTAGTATTCATTTAATCTGGAGTGGTTGGTGTTCCGCTACTCAATTATCCTTGAGTTTCATGACGCCATTTCCTACAATATTCTGCATCCATTATCACTAATAACGAAAAACAATTTTCAGGTTCTGCCGATTGATCAATCTGATAGATTTGTGTTCAAGCCTATCCTGTATGAGCTCTAATGTCTCAACCCTGGATTGAGTTCAATACGTACCCATATAATACTTCATTGGCCAAATAATTTTCCTTGGTCAGAAGCTAGGCCTCGCTCTCTGTCTTCACAAAATTATGACCCCCCCCCCCCCCAAATTATTTGTGTCACTAGGATTGTAGGATTAGCAGTTTGTTTAGCTTATGTGTCAATATTCTAATTAGGCAGAAATGAGCCCCATTTCAATCTGACAAATAAATTGTTAGTCATATATTATCAGTTCTCAAAGTGTCAAATGTTAGTGCGGTTTCCAATGCATTGCAATTTAACAAGCAAAGGGAACTCAACTTTTAAATCAAGTCGGCTGAGCTTCAGATTGAAGGCATCAAATGAAAAGATCAGGGCTTCATTCAGAAATCAACAAAGTATGTGAATTCAGCAACTTAATTTTGATTAGCATTAGTCTAGCTTAGTAAGGTATACCTGAGGTCTCGACAATTTGTATGGTTTGCGACTTAAGAGCAGCTTGATGCGATGGGAACAAAAAATGGATAAAGGAAACCAGGAGGTTCCTGAGTGCTCCTGTTTCTGCTGATTATGGGTATTGCCATATCTATGATGCTGCCTCAGTTTCAAGTTGGCATACATTATTCAAGTAGTGGCATAATGCATAATCTGTCTTGAATCTTGATCAACTGAATTTTGTCTGCTTATTCTAACTTTATGTCGATTTCTGTGATCTCATTGATTTTGCAGCTTGGTCTTATTGGACTGCTCTGAGGGATCAAAAAGTCTGATGCCTCGAAGGGGTTTAGGATTCTTCAAATGGATCTACTCATTTTTTTTAATCATACATGGAAAATTTAAAAGGGGTACCATCATTTTTGTTACTCTTTGATATATTGGTCAAACAAGGTCCATCCAACTTTAAATTGGTTATTAAAGTTTCTAGGTGCAGTTTCATAGCTACTCCGTATGTTGCATTCTCCTTACATAGATTCCCCCAACTGTATTGACTGCATTATGAAGTCCTCCATGTGTTTTCTCATAGTGCCTTTTTTTTTCAAAGTACATATTCAATTCTGCTTTTCCCTGCTTGGTTCGTTATGAAATCCACAACAAAAAGCTGGTAACACCAGGCTTGGTCTGTTTTAACGACTCTGCTAGATATGTCATTTTTTTATGCATTAGTGCTATGTATGCCAGCACTTCTAATGATTATGCTTATGCATCTTGCTTTAATTTTGACAATATCTTGCTTGGGTACAGTGTTGAGAAAGGACCTTGCTGATATGTATATCAGTTAAATGAAAATGAAAGGCCAATAATTTTTGTTTTATACTTTTCCAGGGACATTCTCCTCAGTTTTAAGATCATATTATCACAGAATAATCTTTTATGTTCAAAATGGAGGTAATAATAGGGTGGCATAAAAAATAAAAAAATGGATGTGTGGCAATACCACGCATATTTTCTAGTTATTGTGTCTCAATTTACGGATTTCAGTATGTTCGCAAGTTGGAATGATTATAATATCATTTTTTATTAGAATTCCGTTGTTAGATTGAAGCATTTGTCTCCTAAATGTAACCCTCCTGTTTTGTGAAGCAAGAAGTCAGTCCCTGATGCGTAATGGTTTTGTGCATTGTCAGTAGTCTCGTGTAAGTTGCAGTCTCACTAGTGAGTGCACGGAACCCTATCCCAACTCTTGTCCTAGGAACAAGGGCAACAATGAATTTATGGATTTACTTTTGATTATTTATATTATTCAAAAAATTTACGAAAATATTATTTATTTTTCTGTGAAATAATTCATTACTAAAAAAACTTTAAACCTGACTTATTTATTTATAAATTTTTGAATAAGATGAATAAATAAATATTAATTTTGAAAATACAAAAACATCACTTATTTTGTAACGGACAGATTACCATTGGCGCAAATAAAATTTTGGAGGCAGTGAGGCACAAATTGACACCGGTATTAAGACACGGCGTACTCGCAGATACGGCAGCACAGCACATGGCCCACTTGCCAAGCTCAGAGATTGCTGGCCCACCATGCGTTTTCATCAAGCAAGGGGACCCACACGCCAGTGTCAGAAGGCCACCACATGCCAACGGTCGGGTGCCCGCCAAGCGAGATCCCAACGGTTGCATTCAAGCGAACTGCTTTCTATATTTTCCTTCCAAAACGCCACCGCTCTGTTCACAACACTGAAGCCTCCGCACCCCACAATCTCTGCATGAACTCCGAGACCCAGAGCCCGCCACCCCTCCAAGCATCAAACCAAACGATCGCGATGAGCACCGCGGCCGAGGAAGAAACCATTGGCGGCGGCGGCGGCAACGCCGACTTGCCAGTGGTGGTGGTGGAGCGCGTGGTGACGGTGGAGTACCTAGAGCCGTCCATGTCGCGCGGCCTGCTCGGCAAGTTCCCGGACTCCTCCGCCTTCGACTTCGACTACTCCCAGAGCGGCATCTGGTCCCCACTCAACAAGCATCCCCGCGCCACGCCTTGCTCCGGCGGCGGCGGCGTTGGCGTCGACGCGGCGGACCCCCCCTCGTCGACCGACTTCCTCATCGCCAACCCGAAGCGCAAGGCGCGGGCGAGGGTCAAGGACTCCGTGGGCTGCGGCGCCGGCGGCAAGTCGAGGTGGCGGCGCCGGCGGCTGCCGCGGGACGGGTCGTTCCTCGACCTCCACGAGGCGGGCCGGACCAAGCTGGACTTCTCGCCGCCGTCGCCTTCCCCCGCGAAGGTAGTAGTACCCACTTGCATATGATCCTAGCATCATTTAAGCTTTCGCTGAATTCTCCATGAGCATCACGGAGTTTCCACTGGTGGTGGTGGTTCAGGCGGGGTGGAGGCGGGTGCTCAAGGCGGCCATCAAGAAGTTCAAGGCGCGGCAGCGGCGGACCCGGCAGGGTCCCTTGCTCCAGATGATCCTCCCCACGATGTGATCGATCCATCTCGCTCTCCCACGGTTGGATTGCTCAGATTCATTAGATTGGATTTCGGCGCGGCCACACGCTCTTCTTCGCACTGAACAGTTCCTCTTCTGTGTTCAAATTTGTTGTTGTACCTTCGTAGTATTGTATTTCTCTGCTTGATGACTGGAAAATTTTCGCCTTTTCCGTCAGTTTACTAGACACGCAATTCCATTCTTCCTTGTAAGAAAAACAAATTGATAAGCCCATCGTCGATGGTATCCCTGCAATGGCTAGGCCATGTTCTGTCATTGGTTCGTTCATTTCCGTTTGCCAGGCGAGCTTTCGTAGCAACATTGCCGAACTTCAAATTGCACATCCATCGCCAAAAACAAAAAAAAAACAAAAAAAAACTTGTACGCGTGCGGGATGGAACCAGAAAGCAAGGAACCAAAGGCAACAAACACGCGAATCTGCCGCCAGCGATGCCAGCAGAGTTGGGCAAGGCTCCTCCGTTTGTCTCCACGCCTCAGGCTGGCCGGCCTCTCAGGCTTCGCGACGGCCTTTGTCCGGAATGGGTGCGGGAATCCAAGAACAAATCCCTGATGCCCCTACCTAATGCTTCACAGGTATTTAGTGTCCAAGAAGAAAAGATCCAGATGTTATACTGCTATGGTAGTTTATTTCTCCTCCTTGAAGCTAGACTAGAAGCTTCAGTCTGCAAGACTGCAACTGCATTTTTCTCTAGTTCTTTCCGAGGAAAAACAAGGTACATCCAAACAACCCGTCGAACTTTTTTCAGCTTTTGAAATTATTTCAAACTTAAACAGCCGTAAACAAAAAATGAGAAATAAATTCCATGGAATACGTAGTACTAGTTACTAGCGAATTTTACCAGGCAAGTGAATCAGCAAGATGAAAATAAACAGGGCGATCCAAGGAGGGGAAAAAAATTCAGAACCACAGGATGATTGCTTCATCTTCACTGGCTGATGTAAACTACAGATTCTCCAGCCATGGCTACTGAAACACTAAGAGACTTGTCACGAGCTAAGAGCCTAAGAGACTACGCTTCATACATCTCACCCTCTTCATGCAGATACATACCAGCTGGCCTTGACAGTTTGACACGGTACACTACAGAGCGATCACTGCACCCATCCACCATTCCTTTGCGAGATAGTGCCGCGAGCTTTCTGAGAAAGGCACGATGGAGAAAATGGAGTTATTAGTACTGTGCCTAGTGTCTAAGCTACAACTAATAGTATCACTTGAGAGGCTATGACGATCAGTATTTTTTATTCGAACATGACATCGGAATTGGTAAGCGAACTTTTATGGATGCTAAAGAAAGGAGCATGAACTGGCTAATTTGCAAAATATCTAGTACGTGTTCCTTGCATGACATGTTGAAATATCACCACAAAGTGGGAAACCGATAGAATTTCAATACCAGAAAACATTGCTTGACTGATTTATCTTTCGCTGCATTCTACTTGCGGGACTCCACCAGTATGTACACTGGTGTTCCATTGAGCTTGTAGAAATTCTGCAAAGATTGCCGCACCAGTTAGCTGATTTGAAATATTACCAAAATTCATCTAATATACAGCATGTTATATGAGTATATATGAGTGGATGTTTATATGAGTGGACTAAGCCCTGACTAGACAGATAGTATATATGAGTGGAATTTTAAGCTACCGAGGGCCTTGAACTTTGAGCTCTCAGTTTTAAGAAATGAAACATGTCAGTATTTTTTTCATTAATATTCAGTCACATGGGTACATCAACAAGCAGGCCAGTTTTTGAGCATTGGCGATGGTCTGCATACGGCTTGCCGGTTTGGTCCCTTCAGAGATCGGCATGGAATATTTCCTAGTTTCCTTTAGGACTCCTAAGTTCCTAACTCAGTACATGTAAAGAGAGCCGGAGAATTTATGCATTGGTACCTTAAACTTAGGAACTCCAATGAGGCATGCACACTCAACCACGTCACCTCCAGCACGCTCTGAAAAAGAAAAGAGAAAAGGTGTTTTTTTTTACTAATTAATAAGGTAATGGACAAGAAACTATGTAAACGCCAGAATTATGGTTTGAAATTGCAGAGATCAATGAAGTGCAAAACAAAGATATTGTGAACTTTGATAGTTTGTGACACCCAAGAGTGCTCGACGAGCTTTTCGTTTGCAACATCAACCATCAAAATCAAGATTGTGCATCCAGTCTCATCAAAATCATGCTTATAGGCAATTAGCTACTCCATAGAACGGATCATTCACACAAGATTTTGTCCTATGAATAAACAGCCTGCCCCGCTTAAGGACAAACTTCGATTAGTCAAAAAACAATGATGCCATTGCACTCACCATGTCATCCACTAAGTTGTGATATGCTTGTCAACACCACATGATACTCGATGCATAATGTTTACTCAACTCTCCCTGGATTAGTACGCAAAGTCTAACTTAGGCCCCATATTTGCTTATAATTTGCTTTCAATAGATTTTTTCCCTTCTTATTACAATTTTGAGCCTAAAGAAGTTCCCATGGCGTAGGTGTGTTAGAATAAAGATGAATAGGACGGCAATATTTTAAGCGCTTCTGTAACTGTAATTGATGACAAACATCAACAAGATATGATGCAAGGCTGAACGATGTCTTTGGTTCGCATGTCTATCCTATTAAAGTAAAGATAGGATGTAGATGAAGATACTGACCAAGAAGTCTTATAGCAGCAGAAAGAGTTCCACCAGTTGCAACCAAATCATCAACAACCACTACGCGCTCCCTCGGTTCAATAGCTCCAACATGCATCTCCAAACAATCCCTCCCGTACTCAAGTTCGTAACTCTCAGAAATCACCTCACCTACAATGTTGTAAAAGCAACTGTTACTCATCATGAAACTGTAAGAAAACTACCTTCTACAGTGACTAGTCACAATTTGTTCTAGAGAGATGATAGTTGATATATTTTTGAAGAAAGCAACAAGGCATTGCTTCAACATGGTAATAGAACTGTATAGTGTGGCCGTGCCATATGATGGTATCATTGTATTTCACAGCCAAGTAAGATCAATTAATCAGTTGCTGTAACTGTTTGACAGATATATGGTTCACTTTAATATGAAATATGGTAGCATATTTTTTAGGGAATAGTTTGTAAGGTATTCATGGGTTAATATGCCCAATGTGCAATAGGCTTTCACCTCCAGCAACAGTATGAAAAGTAGGATTGCTTGCTGATCTGAAATCTTTATTTAGGCCCGTGTTTACTTTTTCAAACACATTACCTGGGAGCTTCTTAGGTTTACGAAGTGGTATAAATTTTGCTCCGATGGCTAGTGCAATGGGTGGCCCGAAGATGAATCCTCTAGCTTCAATGCCTAGTTACCAAGAACTCAGCATAAAGTTAGGAAAGCATACACGAAGTTTCAGAATCGAGCGTGATCAATTACAGCTATTGAAAAGAAAATAGTTTTAACATTCGTCATGTGATCAAAAGAGTAGCTTGATAGTAAAAAAGCAGTGAAACGGTGCTGGCTAACAGTGAGAGGTAGCATACAATGGTGACAAAGCGATAGTGGGTGGAGAAGTATCTCAAGCGATGCAGGTCATCCGAAATGTAATCCAGTAGTAATGAAGCTGTTCAAGAAATGCCGTAATCATTGGCGCGCTACAAGCGACGGAAAATCATAAAGGACAGCACGAGTCCAGCAGAACTAGCGCGCAACTGCCAGGACGACGGCAAGAGATCACTGTGCGCCAAGCTGCCCCCCCACCCCCCACCCCCACGGAACCTAGACCATCGATCCAAACATGCATGAAGGACAAGTAGTTGGAAGAAGGACGCACGATAACCATTCTCGCGACAACTGAGAAGTGAAGATAACAAGCAGCTCGCCGAGCCGGCACCGCATGTGCACGACCACAGCCGTCCGATCTCAGGATCCCGGCCGCGTCCCACCCCACAGTGCCGGTCCCCGCCCCCGGAACACGGGCTGGAGTGGAGCATCAATCCCATTGTCACTGACCATGGGAGATCGGAGTGGGATGCGATGTGATCGAGCTCAGCGCAGAGCTCCATCGACGGATCCCTCCAATCACCAGCCGTGTACATGCGCGCCCGATCCGGGCTTTGAATTCGCAGGATCCCATTGGACCACCACCGGATCGAACCGAGACGAAACTCCGGCGTGCCGTGACGCGACACCGGCTTGGGCTGGGGCCTCTGGGTCTGGAGCATGGAGACCATGCGCGCCAACGAACGTAGCGGGAGCTTGCGACGAGCTTCTCCTCTTCCCCGCCGTCACCAGTCCCCACCGCTGCAGCAATGGCTTAGCCCACATGATTTATTTCTCAGGATACGTAGGAGTACCTAGTACAGTACCCAGCTGATGCAGGTTTGTTGGGAGCTTTTAAAACCGGGAGCATGGCCGGCACAAGGAGAGGTCAGAGGAGAAAAAAAAAAGGCTTAGGTGTGGTGATGACCTGATCATAACGAACGGCAAGCGTGCAGTGGGAGAACAAAAAGGATCACGGACGATCTGCCCCAAAGATATTACGGAATCTCAGAACACCGCCGCACCACGTCGCAGACTCGCAGCACCCGGCGGCAGGAAGGGCTGGGGCTAATTAACAGAAGAGTGACGAGAACAGCCGGCGTGGAGTGCCGGGCTGCGCGTCTGGCTCCTGATGATGAATTCAGCGATGGATGAAATTGGTCGATCGTCGGCGGCTATGCAGGTTTCGATTTACCTGCAACGGCCGTGATGCCCATGCCGCGGTAGCGCTCGACGAACATGTCCACGGCGTCCTTGAACACGTCCGGCCGTAGCAGCAGCGTCGTGACGTCGTTGAACATGATCCCTGCATGCGCCCGCGCGCACCGGCCGGCCGCGCCAGAAAACAAACAGTGAGCTCGTGCGCACGTTCGCGCGTCATCGATCGCTTTGGGCTCGCGCGTGCGCGCTGGTTTTAGAGTCAATGGGACGATTACGGTTGAGTGCTAGCTGGGCGGGCGAACCTGGCTTGGGGAAGTGGGGGACGACGCTGATGGCGTCGGAAATGCCCTGGAGTCGCGGGTCCGTGGCGGCGGCGCGGCCGTTCTCCTTCGCCGCCGCCTCCTCCACCATGTTGTTCTTGTCGGCGCCGGGCGCCTTGATGTTCTCCTGCTCACCCATCTCACGCAAACGAGCTCCCCGGCCTCACTGCGGTAGTCCGATGCAGGACTAGTCCTTCCCCTCTTCCTGCCTCCTTGTTTTGCTCCTCGATCCTCAGCTGCTGCGACTTCTCCTTCCTCAGCTATCGCTTTGAGGGGCCGCGTATAAATAAAACACAAGAGGCGACGACTAGGCTGAGACCAGTGGCTGAGAGCCTGAGACACGGGGTGGACGTAGCTGCAGACAGGTTTTAGAGAGGGAGAGTATAGTTTTTATCCTGGGATTATCTTTTAATTATCCTTGGCAAAATAAAGCGGCTAGCGGGACCACGAGGCCCGGTGCAGCCTCACTCACAAATAATCACCTCACTCTCACTCATTGGGCTGTGTCTCGTGGTGGCCAAACCTCTCTCTTTCTTTCACCTTCTCTGCCTCTTCTTACCGCTGTTCACGAGTAACGGCCAGCTGCCGTACGTGTCACTAGTGGAGATTTCCCTCCGGCAGCTGGTATATACCAGTACGGTCCTCCGTCGACTAGCTTGGGCCGCGGCTGCCGCTGCACCAAAATCTGATGCAGATTTTGCCTGTAAGTTAGGACCTAGCTAGGCTCGTACGGCCGGTGCAGCACTTGCACAGTCGCATGCTCGCTGTGTCGAGCAGCCGTGAGGCGCTCGAGCGAGCCAAGCGAGATGAGGATCCGATGCTCTCGCTCCTCTCGCATGCAGCGCGCATATTTGACCTCGGCTCCTCAATTCATCCGTGTATTGTACGGGAATGACTCGCGCCACGTCCACACACAATGCATAAAGGTAGTTGGTATTGTACGTAGCATACAGCGCGCGTACGTGCCACTACTGTCCCGGCACCAGAGTCTAGCCAAACAAATACGGACCGGACGAGTAGGAGGAGTACGTATACTAACTCAACGTACGAAACGGGGCCAGAAAAATGAAGGAATCAGCCGGTCGACATTCCATCAGGGATCGCGCGTCGTGATCTAGCCATCTAGGTAGCTGAGCCCGACCGGGGCCGCTGCTCCAGCGGTCAGCAAATCTCCCGGTGAACAGTGCCCGCACGGGCGCGGCGGATTCGGCAGCCCCATCGGCGCCGCGTCCTTTTCCCTCCTCCCCACTGTGGCGCCACTGTGCCCGCGCTGCGTGCGTGGGTACGCTACGCGCACGGACGCTGCCTGCATGCCGCCTATCACCTCATCACCAGGCAGCGACCGCGGCCTGTCACCTCTCCTGAGCTGCCTGCCGTGACGGACGCTGCGCGGCGGGAGCACGGAGCGGATGGCCGGGAGGGCCCCTAATAGAGCGGCCACAGGGTGCTCGACACGGCAAGCCGCGGGCAGAGGATGGCGGGGTCAGCGACCCGAGCCGGTGCGTATCCGCGGGCAGTGAGATCCCGGATATTGCGGTGGCCGGCGCCCTTGTTGCACCCGCGGCGCGCCGTGCAACAGGGACTGCTGGCCCGCCCCCACCTGCGCCCAAACTACTGTAGCTAGGGCCAAGGTCGGGTCATTAGGACGTACATGAAGCCAGCTGATTATGGACTCGTTTCGGCAATTTGGCGTCGTGGTCCAGCGATCCTGTCCCAATTGATAGAGTACGTGAGCATTTCTGCGTTCATGTTTTCTTGGCTCAAGGAGGTCTTGCGTTCTCACCGGAGATGACTGAATTCATGCAAGTCTACGGTTTGCGTTCACGTGCAAATCAATGGGTAGTCCAATTGGCAATGCGCTCGTTACTTATCGAAGCGAGTCAGAAAGACTTCATGGTCAATTGTAATCTTTTGTAGTAGAAAAAATGTGGAATTTAGGTTCTGAGCACATTACTCTTGACTTCAAAATTACTGTTAGGATTCTTTGAGTCTGTGAATTTCCATTTTTTTATTTTTTTTAAAAAACGGGATCGATGGGACTGGTTTCACCACGGTTTTGAACAGTTTGTCAAATTATGGTGATGCCCTTGAGCTACAATCCATCTCGTCATTGTCCTCCTTTTGCAGCCTAACTGAAGGGAATCGTCTGTTTCGAGTGGAGGGCGATGCTGACGCGGAAAAGATGGAGAAAGCAACCTGTTCAAGATTCAGACGGAACAGACGGACGCATTCCGGCAGGGTTACAGGCAATTTGCCCACCACGACGACGGAATCTTTCCCGAACTGCGCAACAAGGATGTGAGCGCAGCAAGCTGGTCGTCAGCTTTGTACTCCTCCAATGGCCAAAAGGCGTCAAGCTACTAAGAGCCAATCACGTTATAAGTACTAACTGTGATTTCTGGGCTGCGAGGAGGACCAGAGGCCCAGAGGTCACTGCTCCCGGGTCACGCTCGGAGGCTACGCCACCACCAGCCGACAGGGACACAGGCCCCGCGGACGCGAGGTCGTCTTCGCGGCGCCGCTGGCGTGCACGATCGGCCCCCGCGCCAGGAGGCCCAGGACGCTTGACAAGACGCGGCGAACACCAGAGCAAGGAGGAGGCTGGCCACGTTAACAGCGCCTCGAGCATGCGCACGAGGCCGTGCCGGCGCCGGACACCGCCGGATCAGTCGTGGCCCATGCACGAGCGAGCTGCCGTTTTCCCTCTCCTGCATTGCACGCGGAGCCCCGGCTCGCACTGCAATTGATGAGAAGCGAACGGTGACGAAGCGCGCGCGGCGACGTCGGGTTGGATCGGGGAGGTACCGGAGGAAAGTATTCTTTATCGACGGATTTGTTTGTGCCTGCGTGCTCTCTTGTCGTGTCAATGTACGACGTACCGCGCTAGGCATGGCATTGTTAGCTTGGACAGGAAAGGGCGCAGACGACACGGCACGTACGTGATCACCCTGGAGCATCGTGATCGGTTTCTTTCAGGAATTAGGAGGATGTGAGAGCACCTTTCTAAAAGAGTGTTAACGACCCACGGGCGCAACATAGCAATGCATCACTGTCACTCGTGCAAAGCAGGGCAATCAGTCAGTCCTACAAGCTTCACGATGGAGGAAGGAAACGCCCTCAATGTCTGCCACTCCGCACCTCCATCCCGTCAAAAACTAATTAAACGCATCCACTCCATCTACACAAGTCGTGATTTCAAAGTCCAAGCGTGTATAAGGAGCCTAGGACTTTTCACGCGTGTCCGCACCACCACCACCACCACGACGAGGAGCCGATGATCATCGCATGACGCGCCCGTAGCGGTGCGCAGATTTGCCGTCCTATGCGCACACTTGGAACGGGGTCGCTTTTGGATTCGGCAAGATAGGCTGGTCCTGGGCGGTCACCCGCCACTACCACCCGCGCCGAGTACTGCGTAGCCCTAGGAGTCACCAATCCTTGCATCTCTTCCTTTTCGCACCGATCTGGTACGCGTTATCAGCAGGCACACGTCGCGCTTTGGATCCGTCAGAAAAGCCGTCCTGATAGTAGGGGATGGCCCGAACGTCAGAATGTGTAACGAAGAACTGGTATCAATCAGGGTAATGATGCGTGTGTTAATATAGCGTTGTAATTGTTTAACGTGACTTGGTGATCTGGTCCCTGAGAAAGCGAAGACCCAGACACTCAGAATGGTGAGCAAGATACAAGATCTTCCGGAAAAGCGAAAGAGACCACCGCGATGGGAACGGACGGCACCGTCGCTTCTTTCAGCGTCTCGCGTGTCCTGGCTCTGGAGTTTAGCCAGGATCAGGAGGCCTAATCCTACGTGTGGCGTAAAGTCCACGGAATTCCGAGACAATACGCCAAATGATATGCTACGGTGGAGGAGAGGTCGATCGCCCGGCCAGTCACATAGCTAGCTTTTGTCCTTCCCTCTCTGTTTTATTTTTGTTCCATCCAAGTTACTGTTATCAAAGGCAACAAGTGGCGATGTTACGATAGGGCCTCTTTCAGCTTGCGATCATCGGCGTTTTGATTCGTCAGGCTCGTTCAGCTCGGATCTCGTCAAGATACACTCTGTGTTCAGTCACCGCTGCTGACCGGCACAAACGGATTGACCATGCGGTGCTTCACACCACACGCCTCGCTGTTTGACGTTAACCGGTTTACTGTTCCGTCCGTCAGTGCAAATGGTACAGCAGATGTTGGCAACAGCTCAGTGCTGGCGTGACATGATCAGGATACGGTGCGCGCTCTTTGGGCATATCAACCAGCGCAAAAAAAGAAGGCAGAATATAACAGCTGTTATACAGTATTGTGGATCCAGACAGTGACCGCTTACTAAATCAATAGTATAATTCTTCCGTGTCTTCTGGAGACGGTACTCTCTCACAGACCTGCAATGTCAAGATACAACCCTCTAGTGGAATTGCTGGAGCAAACTCACTTCGACTCCAATGTTTCACAAGCCATAACAGGGGCTAAAGTGTAAATTTACAGGAAACTGATACCAGTGTGATGTATGAAATGATTCGAGTAATAATGGCGGGACAAAAATTGACTACGGAACAAAGTTTTGCTCTTCAGCTGCCTGATTATATGCACATCAAGCCATAAATTTTTATGTATAACCTCCATGGCCACACGCTACAGATACTTCCTTGCGAAAACCCTGACCTTGGTATCAAAATGAGAGGAGGTGATGCGTGAGCCGGGCAGGTAAAGAGGGTTCATGAATATCTGCAATACAACACAAAATTCTATCATATATACAGACAAGGATGATTACAATGAAGTAGAAGCATATTTTTATAATTTATTATGGATATTACTGTGCAGAATTGTTCATCAGCTACAAACTTTGCAATATACAGAATTAAAAAAAAAAAACAACCCATGAAGCTTGAGAGCAGTTCCATCAACTTCATGCAAAGAAAATTTCAGATAAAAGAATAATAATAGATGCCCAGTTATTGCTGAAAACAATGTCCACCACAAACAAGATAAATGGTGGTATCATGATTAAAAGCCATGCCTACAAGTTGACTTTACAAGGCAACTAAGCATTTATTAATTAATTTACAATGAATCACAAAATTTCTTGATTGCAGATGAGAAATAATTGTCTTACCTTGATGTAGAGTTCATGAACCTCTTGAAAAAAGCTTTTTATTCCATCTTCATTATGCAAATCATGAAGCAACATGAATCTAGTATGTATCATACTTGCAGTTAAAAAGAACAATAATACTGTAATGACCAGTTGCCAAAAAGAACCCCATAGTAATCAAAATTCAAGGGAATGAAGACAATGAGACATAGTCCGTCTCATGAAAAATAATAAAAATAATGTCATCATCACGTTGAAGGATATGACCTGCAGTTACATATACAGACACCACAAGTTCATTGAATCTGTCAACCGACTTCAGGAACCTGAAAGCATTCGGTTTTTAGGTAACTTTGGGATGAAGTATTTTATCTGTTTCATAAAGCCAAATCAGACAATTATAATAAAATACTCACATTGCATTTGTGGTCCATGCTAGGTCCTGAACCACATCTAAAGCCGCATGCAGGATAAACTGATGGTGATAAGACAAATCTTCTTTCTGCAACAGAAATTAAATGGCTGAGGATTCAGCCTACACTTCAGTAATTTAGTATGCATGTGTTGCTTCAGAATAAAGATTTCATGTCACCATAATGGACACAATTAACATAGTAATAATTTAGTTTTCTTGTCGGGATCACGTACCCCGAGTACCTAACAGATCGCGCTCCGACGCATAAAGGTCGGGGGTCGGGCGACACGGGCTCCGACCCCCCAGCGGTGACCTACGGCGGCCATGTCTCGGCCGCGTAGGGGCGCGAAGACCCTGGCCTCCGGAGATCGACCCCCGGAGAGCGACCCTTAGGGGGTAGGTACCGCGTTATGATACATTTACTTTGATGACCAGCTACCATCCGTCCCGACGGGATGGGATGAGATTTACCACGGCAACACTCTAGCAGAAAACTGCGACGGCTGTCAGACACGACGGGACAGCACTGTAGCCGGCACAGTAGCACCGGACGAGCATCACTGTACCTGCCGCTGCGCACGACGCGACGGGTCACGACCACGCCTGGACGGAACGAAATGATGGCGACACCGATGGAAGAGCTCACCTGTCGACGAGACGGCAAGATCGTATAGGACCCACCACTTGTAACCTTAGGGCCCCCTCCTATATAAAGAGAGGCCCGGGGAGCGATAGAGAGGACGACACGCCCACGGTCGAACATCACCACAAGCAACAGCCACAAACACACGAAAGACAAAGACGAGCTCTATTAGAGCCCAGGGATCCTTGCATCCTTCCGAGCAAGCACCCCCACTCGCCCACGTTTCGGGTCCTTCCGCGAAGAGAGAATCTCGTCTTGTAACATTGTCCTCGTGATAATCCGCTCTCTGGACGTAGAGTATTACATCGCTTGAGGTGGCCCGAACCAGGTAAAAAATCCCCTCGAGTCTTCCTCAGACTAGGTCATATAGAGTCCGAAGGCACACCACCCCACAATCGTATATTCACTGTGTCGGTGGTCAGAACGCCGACATTTCTAGATTGCCAAAACTGATTGCCAGGGAAGAATAATGAATGAAAGAAATCATTACATATAGAAACATGTATCGCAAAAGATCTATGTGCAGCGATACCGACCCACCGCTTTTGCTAATGAGTCTGATCTGATATGATCAAAGGCACTTTACTATTTGAACAAAACCATAAGGGCCATCTTGTGGTAAATTCACAAAATCTACAGATATAATCACATAACCAAATAATGTAAACATGATAGATGGACAGCAAATGAATCAGAGATACCTACCTTTGGTGCAGATCCAACTTCAGCTTCATAGATTGGGACGCCATTCTTACTAACAATCACGAAGCATGCCGTACTAGCCATTTTCTACCAGCACTTAGATTAATTTCTTTCTGTGACTCTAGCAAGTGTCTTCATAAGTTTGACAAGAGAGCATAAGAATTTATATATATAAATTGAAAGATCATTCGACATAAAACATATTTCATCAGCAAATAGATTATGAATGACATCATAGGCTCCAAAGATTCAAAACTAACAACGAACAATTGAATGATAACTGAATAACATATATAAAACTGCATTTCCCCCTTATTCCTTAACATAGATTTTTGCAAATCCGGGGTTACTATTATCTAGAAATATATGCATTACTCTCTGTTGCTTTGCTCCAAGGAGTTTGAATTGTTATACTGATGACTCTAGTCTATGCTATGGGATTTCTCGTAGCTGCAACTCTACATTTTCTCAATTCTGAAGATTCATAGATTTAATCTTAGTGTGTTTGCTACTTTGCATCAAGATCCACGCACACTTTGTGTTCCTAGAAAATGTGATATCCTTGAACAAAGAAATGGTTTGGTCATTCAAATTTGATTTGCCGAGATGGTAGATATTGCAGTGCAAAAACTTAATCAAGTGCTTATAGTTTAGAAGTCAAAATGGATCAAAATTTTAACAACCTCAACACATGCAACTCAACACATCTTCATCAAGTTGCCTGAGTTTGTAACTTGGATCGTGGATACAGGAGCGAAATTCTCAACAAAACTTCCTCAGGTACAACAATACTGCGCCCCCGCACAAATAGGAAAAGTAATACTCCCTCCGGTGGTGCAATGTTGTGGTCGGTCAGTTCCCCCCAAAAAAATGTACTAGTAGATAACAAGGTAGAGGAGATATGGAAGATCATGGCACGGTCGTAGTCTCACCATGGAAAAGCCGATGGACGGAACTGGTCGTCGTCGTCGTCCCCGCCCTCCGGAGTCGGGAAGCAGAGGGAAAGATATCTGAGCAATCAGGCGATTTTCGCGGAGAACCGTCCGCGGCGAACACCGAACGGAACGGTGTGAGGTGGGGCAGGCCGCTAGGTTGGTCCCTCAGATTCGCAGGCCATCTCAGCCCAAATTGAAATTGGGGAAGGCCCATTGGTTGCAGTCCCAGCTGGCCAGTGTAGCCCAAGATCCAAGAACGATCGGTTGCGAGCTCCAGGGAGACCCTACCGGCACTGCTGCTGCACCGTGGAACTGTGGAAGTGGAAGCGCTTCCTCCCGCCGGCGTCGTCGCAGAGTCGTAGTGCACGGGAAGCTGCTCCCCGGGTGATCCCCAACGCCGCGGTCTCCTTTTTCGCCGCCGATAGCCTGATGAGTCGCGAGGATCGAGGAGACTGAGCATACGCGCTCCTCCGTCCGGTCGCAGGACTGGATCTGACATCTGAGGCTCGCGGGGCTTCCGAAGACCCCCAAGTCAGTGGAGAGAGGCCGTCTACTGGGGTTATGGAGAGGCTCGCCGTCGCCACGTCTGTGGCCGCGTGGGCGATCCCGATTGCAGCCTTGGTGAACTCCATCGTGCCCCAGCCCTACATGGTAAGCTCCACCTCCGTGGACACTCTTGTGGAGTGTGTTTCTAAGGGAGGCTGACTGATGTGGTTCATTGTTCTGTACAAGAGTGGAATCATTCAAGTGATCTGCTTTCGAATTAACTAAATGATATTGCAGTGTGTGACGGAAAATAACTTGTCAAGTGTTTGGCACTCCACCAATTTCATAGAAGTGCTTAAGCAAATCTACTTTCATGAACAAGCATTCGATAAATTGGGACTTTCTAGAATTATAAATTGGGCAAGCAGGCATGCCTTTTGATATCTCGATACTGGTTAAGAAGCATTGTTCACTTATCGAATCTGGTTATATGTTGGTTTTTACTATGTAGAGAACAATTGTACATTTTCCATTTAAAACATTAAGTCACATGCTGATCAATTCCTTGTTGTTAGGATGAGATCTTCCATGTTCCCCAGGCACAGCAATATTGCCGTGGAGATTTCTTGACATGGAATTCCAAGATCACCACCCCTCCAGGCTTGTGAGTTTTGAAAATGCCACATTTCTTCAAGCTTAAATTTACCTTATGATCGATTGTTGTCCCCAATTCTGCAGGTACTATGCTTCACTAATATATATTGCTTCTCTGTTTCCTGGTGCATGGATAATTCATTTAGCAGAAACATTTGATGCTCTTTGCTCCACAGCAATTCTCCGGTCAACAAACGTTATCATGGCAATGGTCTGCGCTGTTCTTTTTCATGACATACTTTTGTGTATACAGCCAGGAATCAGCACGAGAAAAGCAACTATCTATTGCATTCTTGTAGCATTATATCCTGTTCACTGGTTCTTCACTTTTCTTTATTACACCGATGTTGCTTCATTAGCCACAGTTCTTGCCATGTACCTGTCCTGCTTGAAGAAACGGTTTTGGGTCAGTGCTTTGGTGAGTAATCAAATTAATGCTATGTATTCAATGAAATATGTTGATACCTTTGTCACAAATATATACATTATTGTTCCATCCACAACATAAGCTTATTAGGGCCCGTACTTCTGTCTGGGAGTCTATCACCCTCTACAGCCTAGTCATTTTATTCATGGTTACTGATGGTACACGTCTTGTAATTTTGATTTGAGTTTATTTACCCCTGTGGATCTTGCAGTACTAAAAAGTGACATGCGAATCTAGACCATATGTACATTTTTCATAATCTTTTGATGATCATAGACCTAAATGATTTTTTTATGTGCAGTTTGGTGCCTTTTCAATACTTTTTCGTCAAACAAATGTAATATGGATGATATTTTTTGCTGCCAATGGAGCCATCTCATATGCGCAAGATCTTCATCTCGAGAATAATATTTCTCATGAGAAAAGTGAATCAACATACAAGTCATATGATGCAGTGTCTGGCAACAATAAACAGATCTCTTCTCAAGGTTTGAGAAGAAGACGAATTAATAGTCCCATAATTAAGCATGGGGTTGCTTCTGAATCTAGTCAACTGTGCAGTAGTGAGTATTACTGCTCACTTTGTTTTAGACTTGCATCAACTACAACTACAAACTCTTGCCTTGTTCTATATTACATGCAATCTTTTGATGCCATATCTAACATTTAATAGTAATCTTAAGGTCTCGCAGAGGAAGTACGGGACATCAGCTTGAAGCTGTGGAATTCAAAGTGTGAAGTGTTGATTGCCTTTGCTCCATTTGTGGTTGTTATGCTGTCATTCATAGCATTCATAATCTGGAATGGTGGAATAGTACTAGGTATTTCTTTGATCTCTAGTTCTGCTACATAAAGTAATTCAAGCTCTAAACTTTTTGTTCAGGGACAGATACATTCCCTTTTTATTGAGTGATGCAGGTGCAAAGGAAGCTCATGTTGTTTCCGTACATTTCGCACAGTTTCTGTACTTTGGTCTTGTGTCAGCTGCCGCCCTCTTACCATGGCATTTCACTCCCAGCCGAATATTGTTCCTATTCAGCTGGTTTGGAAAGAATAAGAATTGTAATTCTCTGGCAGTCTTGATGGCTCTTGGTTTGAGCACCATTGCTGTGCATTTCTTCAGGTTTGTCCTTGTTGCAAGCCATTTTATGTAACCTTGAGAACTGAGCACTTCCGCTGAACTTTAGAGGCTTATCTACTATAAATTTATTTTGTTAAATCCATAGTTAAGCTGAAAGAAAATAGCAAAACTTTGAAGTAATGCCTTTGTATTTAGATGTCGAATCAGAGATGCGGTGAAACATATGCCACATTTATCTCCTGTAGTTAGACAATGACGCCCGATCTTTATGTTTTACCAATTTTAACGACTCCTTATGATGCAGCATTGCTCATCCATACCTTCTTGCCGACAATAGACACTATACATTCTATATTTGGAGGAAGGTTATCCAAATTAATTGGCTGATGAAGTACATTTTGATTCCACTTTATGTGTACTCATGGTTTTCGATCATCAATATCTTAGGTAAATCTCTTTACGTGAAATTAGAGAATTTAACAGTTTCCAAATATTATAATTAATGGTTTTTTTGTTCATCTATTAGTGAAATCACAGACAAGAGTTTGGGTGCTATCATATGTTCTCTCAGTTGCTCTAGTTCTTGTGCCTGCCCCATTGGTTGAATTCAGATACTACACAATTCCATTTGTTATACTGGTTCTTCATTCACCAGTGATTGGCAATGGCAAATTGCTTGCCCTGGGATCACTTTATGTGGCTGCTGATTTGTTCACTCTGGTGATGTTTCTGTTCCGACCATTTCATTGGGAACATGAGTCTGGAACACAAAGGTTTATGTGGTAGTTTAACCGTGAAAGCTTTAATTTAATATAGTCTTGGATATGCTGATGAGTGTTATAAATCAGATCGTGAGTGTTTAAATTTCCTTTATCGTGGTAGTTATTATGTGCACTGGAATTTCTGTTGCACAAGTAAAAACATGGCATCTGGATGGATTAATTGATTTTTTGATTAAAATGTTTTGAGTGAGAACGAACAATGTGGATCAGTATTAACAGTAGATGCTGTCTCCACCACAGGCAAGTGATGTTCCCTACAGAAATAACAAGTCTCGAACCTGCATTGTTACGTAGCTCTTGGCTGACTCAAGGAAGAAGCTTGTCAGATATATAGAAGGTTTCAGGTAATAATCAGTTGAGAGGGTTTGGTTTGGTTAGCTTGTATTCGTAGTACTCCCTGCTTCAGTGATGGGGGAGTCCTTTCGTTTTTGACAGATGCCAGATGGGACCCTTGTGATCGTTTAACACTGATTCAAATGAAAACTTTTAAGCAACCAAATTTGGCCGAATTAAAATTTCTTGCAAGAAGGCACAAGTGATTATTGGAAACCGACCACTTTCATTTTCTCTCATCTCTAGCTATAATATGAGGAGATTTGGTTGATGACGAAGTAGTTACACCGTGCTTCCTTGAGATACCTCTTTCATTCTTAAATTATTGACGTCTTTGACTTCAGACATTAATTTTAATTATTTATTTTATTCAAAAAAAATTTGATGAATATTATATATTTTGTTATAATTTGTTTATTATCAAAGTAGTTAAAACTATGAATTATAATTTTACACATTTAAATTAATTTTTTGAATAAAATAAATGATCAAAGTTGATGCATGAAATCAACGGTGTCAATAGTTCTAATTTAGGAACGGAGAGTATTTACTAAAAAGATTGATCGCTTAAACAAATCGTCGAATGCACATCATATGTCAGTAATCTTGCAACTCTGTACAATTCTACTTGTCTGTAATTGCAAAAATGGCATTAATTTTGTGCGCTAATCTTCAGTCTTCACCACAAGGAACCCATGTTTCCCTCAGAGAGAGAGAGAGAGAGAGACCATGGGGAACAGCCGCAGGCCGCAGCACCATCAACCAAGGTTATATGGTTTAAGAATTCAGAGCCATTTCTGCCCTCCTCTGTGTTTTTGCATAATCCATTCTTATCTTCCATAGCCTCTCAACAACTTCTTTCATGTGTGGCCTGTCGTTACGGGTGGGAGCAACACACTGAAATGCCAAATCGAAGATTTTATTCAGTACATCCTCATTTACTTCTTCAGTTAACATTGGATCCAGTATGTCCTTAACTTTGCCTCTGTTATACTTAGAAAAGGCCTGTATCAACAGAAGTAGATAAGTCTCAGAAGTCTTGAAGTCCAAAGTGACAACGAAAGGATCCACATATTCACAGATGTTAACAAAGTCATGCTTCTTGGTATTTTTAGGGGTGCATTTACAATAGTTATACATACGGATCGAATATCAGCCTCAGGGACAGTTAATGAGAAAAAAAATGTAATGCATGCACATTCACCTGAATGCAATAACAAAAGGGCAAAAGTGAGCAAGGGGTTACTGGCATATGGACTAAAACAAAAGACAAAACATTGCAGAAAAAAGTAAGTACTCCACATCCAGACTTATTTGTTTGGAATCAAGGTTCCGGTTTCTTACCGTTGTCCAGACTTAGGATCTATTTATCATGGAAATACCACTACAAAAAACTACGGGAACCTTGCCCTAAATACTAAATTGTTTTACAATAATACTAAAGCTAATCTTTGTAGGTCGTTAGAACGAGTCAGGCAGTGAATACATACCCATCTCACTGTAATCTTTTCGCTTGTATCCCTTCTGAGCTCAATAGGACGACGCCCTGAAAGGATTTCTATGAGCAAAATACCGTAAGAGTACACGTCGCTCTTGATTGTCAGATGGTTTGTCCTCAAATACTCTGGATCAAGATAACCAGCTGTTCCTCGCACATCAGTCTTAATATGTGACTGATCTGGTTCTGTAGGACCAGTTTTTGCAAACCCAAAATCAGCCACTTTGGCCCTGAACCCTTCGTTCAGTAAAATGTTTGATGACTTCACATCCCTGTGTATTATGGGCTTCTCTAAAAGTAAAAGAAAATAGTGCAAAGCTGTGAATTTAAAAATAATAAATGCAGGGAACAGGAATGAAAAAATGGAATGTTGCTGTTATGTGGATGTGTACTGCATTACCACATAAAAATATTGAAGAACATAAACGTGTGAATATGCATGGGGTTAGTTCACATGTTGCATCAAATCTGTAGTTTTGAATTTAACTACAGTTTCAACTAAACCTAGGGAATCAGATCAAAAGCCATAATCTAAAAGGCCTTAATTGCACTAGGAAAATTTTCTCTTTGAGAAAATGCCCTAAGGTTAATGGTTTTATCCTTTTCTTTTTGCAACAGTACAGGAGTACATGGCTTTGATCACAAAAGATAAAAGAACATATAGGTGGTGCTTAGCTAAATGCTCGATGCTAATGGTAACATGTTGGCAAAGTATACCTGCATAGAGATGCAAATAAGTCAATCCATGGGCAACATCTATGGCTATTTCAAGCCGCTGATTAAATCCCAAAACCAGACCATGTAGACCTGAAACATGGTTTCATATATCAAGCTTTGGAAAGAATAACAAACTAACAAATCTGATTTGCAGCTTACCATCCAAATGCTCCCTAAGAGTGCCATTTGGTACATACTCGGTTATGAGAATTCGTTCATTGCCTCTGTCAATATAACCAAGCAATTTAACCAAACTCCTATGTTCAATACTTTTTAATAATGCGATTTCATTGCTGAATTCAGCACGCAAAGTAATAAAATGTTCCTGGGAAAAGAAACCATGTCAAAACCACAAGACATACCACAGAGTATAAGAATAAGAATACAGAACAGGACCATGAAACACTTATCCTCAACAACTGGAAATAATAATTGAATATGAATGCACAGTTTACTGGGCCATGAACCATATATTCCTCTATTGGTCTAAAATATGGATCACATGATGGATACATGATCTAACCGAAACTTGGATTTTTCCACTTTATAGCTTACTCTTGATTCAACCTCAGTTTAATGCATATGCATGTGAGTGATAATGTGAATTAGCAACCATATACGCTAAAAGGGATAAGTGGGAAACAAGCTCAACAAACCATCCAAACAAGGGGAAACACCAATAAACCCTTCAAAACTCATGAAGTGCCAAGCCCAATTAGCCATGATGTGGATTGTAGCTACAAAGCTCCCAAACAAAACAAAGTACCTTTTTTGCCCTTTTAATAGCCACAGCACGGCCATTTTGCAGCTCTGCTCTGTATACCTTTCCAAAATAACCTTCACCAATCATCAAGTTTGGCGAGAAATTATGCGTCAGTTTAACAACATGTTCAAGACTGAGGTTTAATGGCTCATTTCTACTTGGCGATGAAGACAATGAAAATCTTGATGGACTTGGAGGTACCCGAAGTGGGCTTGAAGGAATTCTATCCGAAATCGACCTCAATTCAGAAGAACTCACTGAAAAATTGAAGTAATTTATTACAGTTAATAGCAGAGTGCTTGCACTATCAGTGAAGAGATAGAAGCATGTTTTCTATTTCATTTGTCCACCAGCGATATCTAGTTGTTACGGTCCTTCAAAAGAGGAAAACTTACAGTAATTTGAATGTTTTGCAAGAACAGGATCTTCACTTCCGTCCTTTCTTTTTAAGCCAAAACAAGGGCAGAGGGACTCAAAACACACTGTAAACATCCCGGCAGCTGCAGCGACTGCCATAGTGCTATCAGTCTTCAATCCTCCATCAGAAGACACCGCTGTTTTGTAGTTGATGTCTTACTGAAAACATCATTGGCAGTGTTTTATCTGATTGTCAAAGTAAATATGGTACACCTTCCACTTCTTTAGGCTCAAACAAACAAAAAAAAAACATTAGTTTAGCAATCCAGACTGAATGGCAAGCAGGTCAGTCATTGGCTACTTTGTAATATCAGAAAGGAATCTAGTAGGATAGTGTTAAATATGAGTTGAAAATTCATATTTCACATCATCCGACTATGCACAATTCTGACATTCCTCCAGAAATAAAAAAAATGTTAATATGTTCACACATAAAAAAAATATTAATGTGACCATGAGTTCATGGGTTCTGAGTCCTGGAAACACCTCTTGCAGAGAAAGGCTTTGTAAAATGACCCAAAGCGGTTGGATGCTTCACCTGACCCTGCGCGACGTAAACTACTGGATAAAATGAAGCGCATATAACGGATATGTACCATCTAATATAGGAAGGCAATAGTTCAGTTTTATAGCTCTCGTACCAAAATGGTCCCCTTTTCGTTACACAAACCTCAAACCGTACATTCACGCCACAGAGTACAGCTAGGTGTACTCAACGTATCCAAATTGGGCCATGCGGTCAGTCCTACAGGCGACAAGATAACAGAACGAAACTAGGCTCCGTGCCCTGTACTCACAACGTGCGTCCACAATCGGCTAAGTCCAAACGGCTCCCAAGACCAAATCATTTGCATCATCCAACCATGCAAATTGGGTAAGAACAGAGCTTAAAGTGGCAACAAAAGGAGAGACAAAATTAGCCATATACCAACTTGGTCGATGATGCCCAAACAAGCAACAACGAGAAGCAGGCACGGTTTACCCAAATGGTTCTGGAAACCAGCCTGGTTTCCAGAGCCAAAACAAAGCAGATACTTACTTCAGATAAGAGATGGCGGTGACACTACACTAGCAATGAATCGTTGCGGTCTGTGATGCGATAAAACTCGTCTATTACTCTACTGTATTTCGAGTAGCCTGCAACCTAGCAAAAAGCAAGGCAGCAATCTATACTACTCAAGGCTGCAACTGGACACGGAGCCACGAAGCTCGGAGGTCCTGGAGCTCCAAGAATGCAGTAACTCACCGGAGACAAAGGCTCGACGATCGATCGCCGTAGTCGGCGCAGCCGGACGAATGGACGATGCTCCCGAGCCTGCTGAGCCAGCGTCCACAAAACCCAGCCAGGCACGAGACACACTTGGACGGGAATGGAGAGGAGGAATCCCTTCTCTCTCTCTCTCTCACTCCTTTTGAAAAAGTCTTCGATTTGATCGGATCTTTGGTGAGCTCCCAGCCCGGTGCGGAAACCGCGTGCGGGACTGCGGGACGGGAGGGAGAAAAGGCCGAGACCGGCGACCCGGCCCGGCCGCGGGGGGCTGGTCAACGACGCGGACCCGCGGGATATTGTAATGCCGCGGCTTGCTGCCAGGTGGCTCCCGCACGCCAGTGGCCGCACGAGTTTTATTCTTTTTTTGACAACTGGCCGCGCGATTGCTGCTGTATCGCGGCTCAAGTAGGAGGTAGCAGGTTCAGCTCATCGGCTTCGTTAAATTCATCTTTTGGTTGTCATAAACATTTCTTTGGGTCCACTTTCTTTTCTCGTTAATTACTTCACTCATATGTTTATGACATATTTCATACTGACATAGGGAAAAGAGTGTATTTTTGGTTTAATTGACTGTATTTGTTTTTATCTTTTGATTAGTGATTTTATAAATTCAATTTATTTTAGTAGCATTTAAATTATATATTACATAAATATTTACAATGAATTATAAAATATAAATCTCACCTAAGTCACATGCTAGTTATAATTGATCAAATATACAAATCAATAGTAGGTAAAAAAAAACCAAACATTTGTACGCACTCTTTTCTGGACGATGAGAGTCCAACCGTACAAATCGTACCAAGTCACTGATAATCTCATTAATCCCCAGCAGTAAAATTACTGCTAATAATCTCATTAATCCCCGGCCGTAATATTGCGGCCCACATGCACATGTCTAGGCCGCCGGACGGACCAGTAGTCGCGAGCCCCACAAAACCGCCAGAGCAACCCGGGGGCGCCGCCGTGGGCCCGGTGCTCGCCTTCTGCCTTTGCCTTATCCTCTTCACTTCGCTGTGGCCCCACTCCACATCTCAGTCAGCTACTGTCCCCACCAACTGATTCTTCACTGTGTGTGACTGACAGTCCGACCAAAGATACACATGTGTCGCACATGTCAGTGGTAGGACAGTGACAACGAGCGTGCCTTCTCAGTCTCGATCTCAACACGTGGAGCTCCCCCGCTGCCTCGGCTCTCGCTGTTTACATCTCTTCTCCACCTTTCCCACCCCTCCGTGAGTCCGTGACGGCCTCTCTCTCTCTCTCTCTCTCTGTCTCAGAACACTCGGAATGATTTAGATTATGAAAAGATTTTAAGGATTGGTTTTAGTTTAGCCTTAATCCTCCACTAAACCCGGGTTCGTTGGTCCCGTTGGATTCCGGTGAGAACCCCGTTTCCAATCTTAATTTTGATCCCTGAACTATCTGTGCCGATTTTCTGGTGGATGTTAATCTGCGCAACGTGTTCCTCTAGTGTTTCTGTAGTGTCGCTGTCAATTTGTTGGTTTTGGTTTGGAATTTCGGCCGGCCTTCTCTATGTGCCTTGGCGATTTGCTCAACTTGTTCAGAACACCGTGAACTGGGACCTGGGCACAGTTACTAGCAGTTTCGAGGGCTTATCGTGTTCGATTGTGCGATCGCAGGTTTGATCACCTGTTTCACAACAGATCAATGATTTTGCGGCGGTGGGATCAACCTATTGTTCAATTCGCTCCTGATACCTAATCCTTTTGCTTTTGATTGCATTTAGGACCGGTCCTGTGTAATTGCGTGCTCAGGGGTTTACCCATTTGAGCTTGCTTCTTGCAGAAGGAGACAGCGAAAGCGAAACCCTGTACCAAGTCATAGCGGCGCCGGCGGAAGGTGGGAATCGGCTTGAATTGAATCCATGCTGTAGGCTGCTCTGTTTTCAGCTGACGCGGAAGTTATTGGATTGTGTCCAGTGAGCGCGCCGTGGCCATGGGCAGCGCCTGCTCGAGGAGGAGGAGGCAGCAGGTCGACGAGGATGACCTCTACAGCGCGAGGTTCTCCAAGAGCGGCAGCTTCAAGTGGCTGCTGCACACGCTGCCCCGCAGCCGCTCCGATGTGCTGCGGAAGGCACAGGGGCCGGTGCCGGGGAGGCGCCCGTCGCTTATGGAGCTATGCGTGGCTAAAGTCCGCGAGGTGGGATTGCGGCCTTGTTTGTTTGATGTCTGATGAACTGGCTATGGCTGATCTTGACTGAATTTTTGGATTTTTGGGGTTTCTTCCAGGACATGAGCCGGTATTCTGATTTCTCCATGCTGCCCAGGGATCTTAGTCAGCAGATATTCAATGAACTGGTGGAGTCTAGCTGCCTCACAGAGGCGTCCCTTGAAGCTTTTCGTGACTGCGCGTTGCAGGTATTGATTGTGCTCTTGTTTGGCATATAAATCCTGATGAACAAGGATGGACGATTGACGTTCCAATAAGCAGTCCCAGTTTGTCTACGTTGTGGAAAGAGAAATGCATATTCCCAAACATTTTTCTTGTTTGTTTTTAAAGTCTTCTATGTCCTAATCTTAACCTTTACTGTTCTATGCGTTACCAAACATATCCTAACTTAAGACATATCATGTCATGTACCAGGATATTTGTCTGGGAGAGTACCCTGGAGTGACGGATTCTTGGATGGAAGTAGTGGCTTCTCAGGGGCAATCCTTGCTCTCTGTTGACATCTCTTGCTCAGATGTTACTGATAGTGGATTGAACCTTCTAAAAGATTGCTCAAGCATCCAAAGTTTTTCATGCAACTACTGCGATCAAATCTCAGAACATGGCCTTGAAACATTTTCAGGTCAGTGTTACTCATGAAGCACATCCGATAATGTCGTGGGGCTTGTTTAGTTTTATATGTATATTTTTAATTTTTCCATGATGTACCCCCTAATTTTGCAGGGTTTTCAAACTTGACATCAATGAGAATTAAAAAGTGTGCTGCTGTTACTGCTGAAGGAGCAAAGGCCCTTGCAAACTTAGTTAATTTGGTAAATTTAGACCTCGAGCGGTGCCCAAAGATTCATGGCGGGCTTGTTCATTTAAAAGGTACCCTATCCTCCCTAAATTTTTACTTATAACTGGGCAAGTTATCACCTTACTGTTGCAAGTATAGAAACTTGGTTTCACCTACATGAGTGATGCTTATTTTTTGCATGTTCAAGGCAGTGAGGGTAAGAAGGGAGGATAAAATCTACATGCGTATTTTGTACTTAACTGAACTTTGTGTTGCAGGCTTGAAAAATCTGGAAACTCTGAATATGAGATATTGTAATTGCATCACAGATTCAGATATGAAGTACCTGTCAGGTAGCACCTTCACCTAAGCTGATTGATGTGGAAGTGTAAATTAGTATGGTTGTCCTATCATTTCCAAGGCTAATAATTACCATTTTCGTTCTGCAGATCTTACAAATTTGAGGGAGCTACAGTTGTCTTGCTGCAAAATTTCTGATTTTGGTGTGTCTTATCTGAGAGGTAACTACAAGAAACAATAATAATTTTTTTTTCTTGTGTTCTTGTTTTATTTTGGTGTGTTTGACTGTGTATAATCTTAAATGCTCTTGTCTTTGTGTATTCTTTACTAACGTGTATTTCGTAATACGAAGTTATATTTAGCTCATGTTTCAAATAATGGCGTCATTCCATTCAGGTCTATCCAAGCTTGCCCACCTAAATCTGGAGGGCTCTGCAGTAACAGCAGCTTGTTTGGAGGTTATATCAGGTGCTGTATCTTTTTTTCTGGGTGTCCTGAGCAACTCAGCTCTCACCTCTGTGAAAACTATCTTTCAAAATGTTGCCAGTGTCACCTGACATATAAGTACTCCCTCCGTCCCCAATTACTTGTCATCTCAGGGTTCACAAGTTTTTCACTTTTACTTGTCATTCTCGCTTCCCAATACATTTTTCTCTATTCTCAATACATCCTTATCTCTATCTCCTCCTCATTTTCAGCAGATCCCACCTTTTTCCACCATCCTTAATCCATGTGCCCATACCTAGAATGACAACTAAAAGGGGATGGAGGGAGTAGTTCATTACATATGCTGCAATAAGAGGATGATTAGGGCTCTGAATTCAAGAGTGCCTTTTCATTTTCTTTCCCTTTTGTGTACTAATACTAGGGAACATATTCCCATTCTATTATTATTTACAAAGGAAACTTGACTGGATTTATTTTAACAAGACCACTGTGATTCAGTATAAAGTATTACTTACCAAGTATTCGTTAATATTTTTATAAGAGCTGCAAGTAAAATTTTATAGATACCAAAACTTCACTAACAGTCATGTTATTTTTTGCAGCACTGCCATCGTTAGTCTTGCTAAATCTGAGTCGATGCGGCATATACAATGAAGGCTGTGAGAATATGAAGGGTAATAATTATGTGGACTAAACTTTTTAAGCTTGATTATCTGTTACAGGAATCTAATTTATCTTCTCAAAATTTCTAGCGAGTTCATTATGCTTGTGCCTTATTATGTGAGCTGGCTTGTATGCAATTCAATTAGATTTCCTGCTGGCTTTTTAAGCACACTAATTGGAACTGCCGTGCAGGTCTTGTCAAATTGAAGGCTCTAAATTTAGGATTAAATCACATTACAGATGCCTGTCTAGTTCATATAAAAGGTAAAATTTATCCATTCCTTATCGTTAAATTAAATTGTTATGTAATTATTTATAAAAAAGGTACGTTGGATGCTTATTAGAGCATAATGAGGAGATAGTAATTTTTCCTGATGCCCTCTGTTCATGTCAGATTTGATCAACTTGGAGTGCTTGAACTTGGACTCATGCAAGATTGGTGATGAAGGTCTAATACACCTGAAAGGTGAGTTTTTAGTGTCGATGAATTGTGAATATCAATAGCATTTCTTATTTTTCTCGTTATATGGTGTCTACGCTTAATATATTTACACATCCAAGAATTAATAACTTGTCCATCTTGCTATTTAGCTTTCTTTATTATTATTCTTGTTGGGATTGATGTAATTGTTTCAATGTGTTGCAAAGCATGTGCTGATATATTTTTGCACTTTGGTCTATTGTAGGCCTCATTCAGCTGAAAAGCCTAGAGCTTTCAGACACTGAAGTTGGGGGCAATGGACTTCGTCATCTCTCTGGTTTGTTTAAGCTCACGGATGATGTTTTCCGTGTCATCTCAGATTCTCAGTATCTGCTGCTTGTGTAGTTTTCACTGTGTATAGGTTTATTAATGTATACTATTCCTACTTTAATTGTTGATTAAATTGACCATCCATGATATGTTTATTCTGTTCCTAAATTTCTGCACTACGATGATGCATAAAAAAAATTCTGGATTACATCTTTAGTTTCCATCTCCTAAAAAAATTGAAGTTCTGAAGTTCTATTTTGGCAGGTCTGCGGAATTTGCAGAGCATCAATCTCTCTTTTACGTTGATCACTGACATAAGTTTGAAGAAAATTTCTGGCTTAAGTTCACTGAAGTCTCTCAATCTTGACAATCGCCAGATCACAGATAATGGTTTAAGAGCTCTTACAAGTATGTCTCTCATATTAGTTGAGGATCTTTAACTTTCTTTATTGAGAAAAATAACTTGTCTCCTAGCTTCAAACCAACTTATTTCTGTCAATCACCGTCCCAAGCCATCGGATGAACATTCAGTTACTTACAAGTTGAGATGGCTAGTATTTGATCAAATGGCCTTGGATGGTGATTGAAAAGTTGGTTTCATCACTTAAAATAGACACATTCATAGCTTATTTCTACTTTTGATGTTGCTGATTGTGCATCACATGTAAATTACCGTGGCCTTTAAGGTTGTTTGGTTTAATGCAGGTCTCGCTGGATTGACACACCTTGACCTATTTGGAGCTCGAATAACTGATGCTGGTGCAACCTGTTTCAGATGTAAGTGTGCATGTTCAAAAGATTATCCAAGTGGACCAATATGGTAGCGATGAACTTGTCTTCGTGGTTTTCTTGCTCGGAAGTGTTTTATTTCTTTGTAACAATCTTATGTGGCACCACATTTATCATACGGAATTTTATTCCTTTGTTTACTCCAAACTCTTGTACATTTTCAAAATAGCTCAACACTTCAGTGCGCATTGCATTTATCATTATGAACTTATTTCCTTTGCAAACAAGAAATTTTTGTACATATATTCAAAATCTCGCATCACCTTTATTGGAGTGACTGCTGTTTCAGATTTTAAAAATCTACAGTCTCTGGAGGTCTGCAGTGGGTTCATCACGGATGCTGGAGTGAAGAATATCAAGGACCTGAAAGCTATGAGGCTGCTCAACCTGTCTCAGAACGGCAGCCTCACGGACAAAACCTTGGAGCTTATCTCCGGTACATGCTCTCTGATGCTTATGAGAATTTCGATACCCTGTCATGTTGTTTTGGTCTCAACCGTTGCGTCTCGTCGCAGGCCTGACTGCGTTGGTTTCACTGAACGTGTCCAACTCCCGAGTATCCAATTTGGGCCTCCACCACCTAAAGCCGCTGCAGAACCTGCGCTCCCTGACCCTGGAGTCCTGCAGGGTGACGGCGCCTGAGATAAAGAAGCTTCAGCAGGACGCCCTTCCCAACTTGGTAAGCGTGCGGCCAGAGTGACGAGTTGGTATGCCCCTACCTCAACCTCAATCTGTGAAGTCTGAAGCTCCTGCTTGGAACAGGCTTTCACCAAGTACATTTTTTTTCCCTTTTCTGTAAATGGTCATGTACATATTTTGCAACAGCAAGCTTTGGCTACATCTGTGTACCAACCAAAACTCATGGGAAGGAACAACTGTAAATATGGCCTGCTTTATGCTGCATGTGGCTTGTTACTTATGTAAATAGTAAATATATATGTGATTCAATAGTGAAATCTTGTTCTCGGTTCTTCTATTACAGCATTCATGAGTTTGTATCGGATTTGAGGAAACACATCAAAATCTCATGCACGAGGACTGAATAACCGCAACAGAAGATGCGTAGGGCCAAGGTTAACACGGGCATTCGGCAGTCGCAAAAAGAAACAACCGGGCTTTGGCCTGCTACGGGCTGGCTGCATTTTCGCAACAGGCCCAAAATTTGAAAGCCCGGTCAATCCAGCCCACCTCCGTGTCCCCCATGGCCCCATTCGTTTAGGCAGTGAATAGGCTAGGGTTTTAAGCCTCGGGCATTTCTTCGCCGCAGCTCCCTCCACCGCCGCCGCTTCGGTCAGCTCCTCCGTCTCCACCGGCGACCGGCGCCTCCTACTCAGGGCGGAAACCATGGCGGAGCAGGTGATACGCTTTCAGAACCGCTTGTTTCCTTTGCTGCGCCAGTCCCTTTTTGTCGCGAGATCTAATGCCGTACTGCTGTGCGGTGTAGGAACTATTCTGCGTGTTTAGCGACTGCTTGCCTTGTGTGTGCAGCTCGAGATGAAAGTCTCTGAGTGCGCTTTTGGAGTAGTGGTAATTGACCGGTCCTATGCCTTCGGTCCGAACCAAGTAATGCCATTAGTGTTTTATCCTAAACCTTCGCAGGCATATGTGGTTAGGATGTGAAGAGTGTGGTTTTCGTTGTGTTAGTTGCTCCCGGAGTGTAGGCTACATGAATCTGCACTTCTGCACTAGGTCAGAAACTGTCTGGGGTGCAAATCGTCACTGTTTTTGATAATTTTGGCGTAGCTATGTATACGAATGAATGGATTGATTTAATTCAAAGTTTCGAACAATTTCAACATCTTCTCTCCCTTGTCTGTGCAGACGGAGAGAGCTTTCTTGAAGCAACCCAAGGTGTTTCTCTGGTAAGGAAGATATGTTATGTCTGCTGCTGTACCTTTGCTTTCGTTTTAGGTGCGATGCTTATGATTTGTATTGGGTTCATCAGTCCTAAGAAGACCACCAAGGGGAAGAAGCCTGGCAAGGGAGGGAACAGGTTCTGGAAGAACATCGGTCTTGGCTTCAAGACTCCCCGGGAAGCCATTGAAGGTATGGATTCCTTCTTTTCAACCCTTTGACTTGTGCTTTCTGGTAATTTATAGGGTAATCTGATCTGATAGATTTAATTAAGAGATCAGCTTGCTTTGTGTTATTTAAGTAAGTCACTAGTTGGCCTATGCTTTGACTGCTGTCAAATTTCTTTTATTAGCCTCCCACCGTTACATAGATTACAATTGATCCAAAACTTCCATTATCAGCTAAAGGTGGTGTAATCAGATTTAGACATCGAGTATTGTCAACATAATTCAACAGCATTCGTTTATCTATCTATATATCTGTTAATTTAGTGTTTGACCTTAGATCTTCTGATAAATAACTATGATTTTCATTTCCCTAATGTTTTGTTGCAGGAACCTACATTGATAAGAAATGCCCATTCACTGGCACCATGTCTATCAGAGGACGTATCATAGCTGGGACATGCCACAGTGCTAAGATGAACAGGACCATCATTGTCCGTAGGAATTACCTTCACTTTGTCAAGAAGTACCAGAGGCAAGCTAATCTTAGTCAGCTTTGAGTTGCTGAATCCTTCCATGTTTACTGTTTGATAAACTAACCAATTTTTCGGTGTTTGCTTAGGTATGAGAAGAGGCACTCCAACATCCCGGCACACATTTCACCATGCTTCCGTGTGAAGGAGGGAGATCATGTGATCATTGGCCAGTGCCGGTAAGACTTGTTTTTTTCTAGTGACCTGGCTTTCTAGGGATCATTCAGAATGCAACTGGCCTTGTATATGCTTAGTGTAACTGAAATTTTTTGGATGTAAAACATAGCTAGTATGGCCCTAGCGGCTAGCAGTAGCTTTCCCCTGTCGAGTCCAAAAATGATTTAAATTATATTGTTTTGGTTTCAGGCCTCTGTCAAAGACGGTGAGGTTCAATGTTCTCAAAGTCATTCCGGCAGGGTCAAAGAGTGGACCAGGGAAGAAAGCTTTCACTGCCGCTTAAGATGAAATGTTGAGCAAAAAACCCTGGGCCTGGAGAACTCTGATTATAAGTTTTGATGCCACCATCCTTTTTCAACATTTATCATGTGTATTAGGGATTGGATTACTTCCAGAGCTTGAGATCTAAAATTCCAAACCCTGTATGTATTTGCGTAAGTAGTACTCCGACCATTCAATTTCAGTTACAGCATGCGATATATGAAATGTTTTCTGGGAATGTAACAATTTGTTTGAAATGTTCGTGTCCTGAATGAATGCATTACTGCCACACTGCCAGCTTTTATTGAATCCCTTGGCTTCGATTGGCCGTGGCAGATTGTACCATGGGAGTGCAAGTGTCCATTGTCTTGTTCACAGCTTATTCTTCGTGACACAAACCCATAACGCAATCGGTTGGTACAACTGAACTGGAGATGTTTTTGTTTTTTCTAGATTCTGATGAGAATGGCAGCCTGAAAGCTGTTTGTAGAAGAGCTGGACGCCGGCGGTAAAATCTTAGAAGCGCTTGGCTCCAGAGGTTTTATAGTCCGGTCAGAGCAACACGAACCAATTCACATTTGATACATAAAAAAATATGATATATTTTTTCGATAAATAAATATAACGTGATATATGTTCAATACGATATAGTTTTATAGTTCACTGGTTCATGTGCTCATGCTGCGTTACAGCCAAAGCAACATGAAGCAATTCATATTTGATACATAAAGACAATGTGATATATTTTGATATGAGAAAGGTAATTTTGAATATTTTTTGGTAGAACTTTTTTTGCCTTATTCAAATTAGATGCTAACAATTAAACTAAATTTTTTTTCTAAAGTGTTATACCATATACACACGTAATATAATAATAATATAAACAATAAATATATGATTAAATTTATACATTATATTTAATAATATAGATTAGTACTTTAACACGAACTCGTAGTTCATCTTCTTCACTCCAGTCCTCCATCACAGATAGTAGTTGATGTTCTGCTAAAACGTCGTCTATCCCACTTATTTAATGTATTATTTTCTATCTTTAATTTTGATGTCATGCTCTATCTTTAAATCTCGTCACTTCTTTTTCTTCGCCTCTACCGTGACCCCTCCATGCCTGTCACCACTGCCATTTATATTAGGAGAGAATAATGAGATTATTACATTTCAATAGTGAATCAACTACTATCTGTGATGGAGGTCTGAACTATAAGTTCATGCTAAATATTAATCTATATTATTAAATATAATATATAAAGTTAATCATGTATTTATTGTTTACATTATTATTATATTGCACACGAACTTCATTTAAAAATCTTTACCCTAACATGTGGCGAACTGGAGAACTGGAGACAGGGCGTTGGCGGCCGGGGCGGGTTGTCGATCTGGAGACTTGGTGGCGGCGGCCGGGGCGGAGCATCGAATTGGTGATGAGGCGGCGACGGCCGCGGTGGGGCGTCGAACCGGAGACTAGGTGGCGATGGCTGAGGCGAGGCATCGAACCTGTGACTTGGCGGCGGCGGCTGGAAGACGGGGCGTCGAATTGGAGCCGGGGCGGGGTGTGGAACCTGCGATGGGTGCCAGCGGCCGGGGCGGGGCGGCGAACTAGAGACAGGGCAGCAGGGCCCGAGGCGGGGCGTCGAATCGGAGACCAGACTGTAGCGGCCGGGGCAAGGCGTCGAACCGGTGACTTGGCGGCGGTGGTCGGGAGGTGGGACATCAAACTAGAGACGGGCAGCGGTAGCCGGTGTGAGGTGTTGAACCGGAGATGGGACAGCGACGGTCGAAGGCGGGGCGTCCAACTAAAGATGGGGCGGGGCGTCGAACTGAAGACGGGACGGTGAACTAGAGACGGGGCGACGGCGGCCGAGGCGCGGCGTCGAACCGCAAACGAGGCAGCAGCGGTCGGGAGGCGGGGCAGCGATGGAAGAGGCGGGGCGACGGGCAGGAGGAAAGGGCAGAGAGGTTACAGGAGAGGCGGAGAAAAAAATCAAAATAGTAAATAGGAGTCTGAAAATAAAATATAACATCAAAATAAAAATAAAAAACATCACACAAAAAAGTGAGACAGACGATGTCTACGAAGGTTATTAGGATATTAGAAGAGATAAAGCAAAACCGTGGGCCAGCAGGTAAAACGCTTGCTGGTATCGTCAGCTTCGCCTCACCACTCACCGGGGCCACCGAAGTACCTAAAACAAGATGCTTAACGTTATGTGAAGCGTAAGTGCATCATCAATCAATACTGCGGTGCTCGAAATGACGAAATTAGCTGTACGTATCGGCGGCTGCCTCATGGCGCAAAGGAATGGATGATGCCCGGAGGGATCAAAGACCATTAAACCTCTTGAAATGTATCAACATGCTGAGTCGTCAAAAACCAGTTTCCATGCTTCAAATAATATTCACTATGTTTGTACACTGTACACGTCAAGACTTACAAGGGGCCTTCAAGCGGCTCTGGAGCAGATCACATGGGTATAGAAAACATGCTTTTACAAGATTCTCGCAGCTAAAAAATCACGATACAAAATGAGGTCATTAATATAAAGAAACATCTTCCTATGCTGCACCAACCACCCCGATATGGAACGGTGTTCCGCGGCATAGTATAGGCTCATCTGACGACTCTGCCTTTGCCCGTGCACGAAGAACGTCTGTGGCGTCAATTATGACAGATGAAGCTTGCAGCGAATAGTCACCCGGTACGAGGAAGTACACGGAAAATGGATGTACAACCTCTTGAAGCGGTGGAACCTCTAGATGTATATCATTAAGAACACCTGCACAGCATAAAGAATGAAATTGTCAGCGAAAAAGGACTGATTCGAAAAGCTCTTTTCCAGTGCAGTATAGCTCAGGATTGGAAACGGTGAGACAATAAATATACAAACATACTAGTATCTAACGATCTTTCATTATTTGCAGTATGATTAGCTTGTCTGACCATTCTTTTTTTTTTTTTGGGAGTGGTGCTGCTCTCAAAGCTAAAACTGAATCAGACAAGGGCAAGAAAGGATAAGATGACCCACTTACCGGCCCAGAGGACAGTCACACTACTTTCATCGAAGCAATTCACGCCTGCAACATCTTTGCATGAAATGCTGAGGTTCATCCGAATAATTTCCTTTGTGTTGTTGCGAATTTGAACTATCAGATGAGTCATTTGATGGGCAGATATAGGATCATCAGATCTCAGAACATTATTCTTTGAGGAGTTAACATCAGTTACTGCTCCATTTTTAGCAAGCTTAAAACTGAAAGTCAAGGGATCTGGCAGCAGAATGTCCATTATTGATGCTTGTAATGCCGCTTGAATAGTATCTTTGATATTCAGCTCACCTGAGCTATTTCGCCCAGAATGCCACCTCAGTTTTATTTTTGAAATCAAGGTGTTGATAGATGCGTTTAGCTCTTCCTTGGCATTCCTTTCTGCTATTGCAGCGGCTCTAGATCCATGAGATTCAGCACTTCCACTTTCCTTTACAAAGAAGGAAGCATCAAGAACAGGTAATTTGAAGTTCTCAAGTGGTATGAGAACTCTAGCAGAATAGTCCCGATCAATTCTAGTTTTCTGACAAACCACATCAGCAGCAGTACCTTCAGCAATTAACTTTTGATCCACATCTGTACCATCCAAATGTATAGCAACATCAACATCGAAAACAACATCAGTAGGATTGAAAAGCTCCAGTTCCAGAAGCCGAAGCCCCCAACTTCCTTTGCATGGGTCGAGCTTCAATAAATTATCATCACTATGAGCTGCATCAGTTCCAGTGCTTATAGAATCTTTTGTACTGACAGGCCTTAAATGTGCTTCAGTACAACGTGCAGGTATTTCCATGGATAATAGGCGTGCTCTTACAAGGCGCAAACCCTGTATGACACAAATGTTCAACGGAACAGCCAATCGCCTTCCAGGTGGAAAGGAAACCTCAGCATCAGAAGCTGGACCTGAAAAACAAAGTTAGTCATTAAAACCATATGATATATTTCCTACGCAACAAAAGGGTACATGTAAGAAGTCATAGAGAAAAATTTCTACTCCTAGAAACGCATAATGTTCAAAATGCATAATAACATTGCAAATTAGGAAGCCAGATAGTTCCAAGAGGAAACGATTTTGGGCATAATAACATATTTGGGCAACGTTTGAATAACTAGATATGTGTCCAGGTGCAACACAAAGCGCATAATAGGAACCCCATGAAGCAGAGACGATCAAGAATCACAACTTGCTTAACCAGGTGAATGTAGCATTGAAGTAGAGAGTGGAGCCAAATGAAAAAAAAAATCAATGATTGCTGTTATTGATGCTCAAGATATATATAAAAAAAGGGCAGCCCAGTATCTTTTGTCCACAGCCTTTCCCTTCATTTCTACAAAACGCTTCCTCCAATATTCAAATCTGTGACATCATAGCCACAAGGCAACAGCTATACCACTGCGCCAGGGCTCTCATACTGAGCCCTCAAGATGTCTTAATAAAAAATATTAACAGATGTCTTAATAAAAAATATTAACAGAGATGTAGTTATGACAAGAGAAATAAAAAAATTACAAATTTCTAACTGTAATAGATAGACTAAAATAAATTTCAGCATTGTCATCATTATGAGAGAAGTTGAATGTTTGTGGATAGGAAACAGTAGGGAAGAATCTGATACTAGCAACGTACCAGCATAGTGAATATCCAAGAATGGACTAATTCCCTCTCTTGCTGTTCTCCTTGAATTTGCTGGAGATCTGCTACCATCTGCTTCAGAATCTGCCAAGCTAAGATGCCAGGCTCTCAAAGTCACTGCAAATGTCACTTCTCCACCTGGTTTTATAGGAAGTGCAGATTTCCATGTGCTATGAGCAATTGAAATAACAGAATCCTGATTCTTTCCTGACAATGCAATATTTGCTTCTTCAACTGGTACAGTTCCAGCATTTGTCAGTGCTATCGAAACATCACGAATTTCTCCTTCATATAGAAGAATAGAACCTTCTCGACCAACAACACTGGCAACTAACAATGGCAGTGGAGGGACAACAGATATGCTAGGGAAGCTGACACTTTTAAATTTACTAGATCCACAGCATCTGAAAGGATCAGAAAGGACAAGCCCTTGTGCAGCTCCAAGGAGCAAAGATTCAACCTCTTTGAATAGGTGTTCTGTTATAACACCAAAGCAATGAACAATGCACCCAGGAATTGATATTTGTCCAATTTGAGTTGGAACTCCAGATAATAGAACTAATTTTGAAGTGTTAGGTGGAAGACTGACACTAACAGGAAAGGCATCAAAATTCCCAGAATGAACAGATAGATAGATGCTCTCGACAATTAGGTCAAAGCTGCAAGGGTTTGCTAACTCCACCATGACTTGAACTGGCTCCCCCACAATCCAATTAACCTCTTGCTTGCCAGTTCCGGACGCTGCTGCCTTGCTGAAAGGAGTATAAATGAAAGGACCTGACGGACCTCCACCAGTCCACCAATCTTTTTTATGTGGATTGCATTTTATTATATCTCTTTGTGACGGGTGAAGCGGGAAAGAATGCAACCTGGAAAGATAAGGAAACACTAGTTTTATCGTGACTTTTTGATCTCTTCTTCTCCAAACATTAAAAAGAAAACTCAACCACCCTACGATGAACTAGATGGTTTTCAATTAAGATGAAATAGACACACGAATTAGGAGCAAAGAGGACTAGGAATTGGGTGGTCTAGATTTACATCCACACCCTCAGCCAGCTAAGTTAGGCTCAACCAAATGAACATAACAATAAGATAACCATGATCTGTTCAATTTCCCAATTTTAGATGCTACGGCGTGGGAACATACCTAATAAAAGGAAGGCATGGATCGGCACAACGTGTGCCAGCTGGAAGCCTATCAGCGGAGTTTGCAAGTGAGCTTGCCAGACCACTCTGACCAGCTGGTGTGATAAGTGGGTAAAATGATCGAAGAAGACGAGCTGCTGCGCTCCACGATGAAAGTGGATCCGAAGCGCGGATAGAGGACATCAATATCTCTCTTAGAACGACCATTTGAAGGGTACTCCATTGCGACTCAAATAAATGCACTATAGATTGAGGATGCACTTTTCCAGAATCAGTATTGCTAGCACAAGGTTCCTTAAGAAAAGAAAAGAAAAGGAAGGCATTAAAAATGAAACATCATGAATCAACAATATTTACTATCTAAGAGTCATAATCAATTCTCAAGATGCTGCTTATACCTAGCACCTTTCACAATCTCACCTTGTGCAAATCATGATTCGCTTTGTTATTTTTCCGGCTTTGGACATGATATGCATTAGTAGTCATGGTTAGCACCTGCATAGCACTCATAGCAGCGTATGAATTATCCTGCTGAAGGTACAATTGTGCAACTTGTCTTGAAAAAAAGGCTGCCTTGCGCTTATAACCAAGTGTACCAAAAAGCCTTGCAATTTCAATATAAAGTATTAGTCGGTCACTGGCATCTATAAGAGCCTTAGCACCATCGGCAGCTCCCATTAACAAATCTGACACCTCCTTCGCAAGTTCCCGCCTAAACAGTGATAGTGAAAATTGTCATCCTAAGTATAGTATGCTTTAACATAAGCTAAAACTTATCTCATTTTGTCATGATTAATTGTTTATAATTATGAATGTGTGGGACTACCCCAACTTTCTTGGGACTAAAGGATTTGTTGTTGTTGTTGTTGTATGAAAGTGTGGGACTAACCTGCACAAATATCTTGCCAACTTCAATGCAGCTTCAAGCTCAAAGCTCACAGGTGAAACTCTAACCAAAGAAAGGAAGGCTACAATGTTAGTGCCTTCAGTAAATTTGCTAGGTAAGTAGCTCAGTATGACATGACATCTGGGATCATGTTCTTGTGTGAATGTAGTACTGATAAAGCAGCAAAAATAAGAGGGAAAAACAGGGAAAAGGAGAAGCAAAATGTACTCAAGGACAACAGAGAACATATTGACCAAGAAATTTCAATATAGCAATGCCATAATGAAGCAAAAAAAAATGTTTCTGCTAGTATATTCGACAAAAGGGCATGTGATTTGCATGCAAAATAAAAAAAAGGCAACAGCATGCAAGAAACAGTACCTTTGGGCATCACCTTGTAAAGTAGCCCTTCTGTATAGCTGAATGATAGTGTAGTAACGATATTTCACGTCGTCCTCCAAGACAGGGTCACTTTGTCCCATCCTATCTACCTGTTTATAAGAAAATATCATCACATAAAATGGTCATCGGAAATACACCATGAAATCTTAGGTCAAGATGTATTATGTGACAAAGGAAATATTTTTCAAAGCCAGTACTGATATGCCAGTTATAAAGATGGATATGATTCAGTTACCATAACACTTCTAATGTGAAAGCTCACAGTCAATACAAAATGTCAAAATCTTACCACTATGGCACAGACACTACCCTCAAGGGCTCCAGCATGCCAGAAAACATCTCCTGTCAATCTTGCAAGCTCTATAGCTGTGGTGTAATGGGCATTAGCATCGACAGGTGATCCAGCTAACAAGCAATAATCTCCAATTATCTTTTGTGCACGACCCAGTCTTCGTTTTTTAGCCTTAATTACCTAATAAAATAAAAGTACATTGTCTTACATCAGCAATAGAATTTTGGGCCATTAACATCATCAACATACACTGGTCAAAATACTCGGAACACCTAAAGTATGAACCTCCTCTGAGCCAAGACTGGATTGCGAATCCAAAGGGGTCTTCAGAATAGTTCCTGTTGATTCTGCACGCAAGACCCATTTCTCAAACTCCATCAACAATGAAGCAGCAAGGTCTTGGATCATTGTAAGCATATGAACCTCCAGCGACTGCTTGTCAGAAGGAGGAAATATAATAACATCGTCCCTCTTTTTCTCCACCAACTACAAAAATGTAACCACACATATTACGTTGCAGCAACATTGTTCAAAAGAAATTATATAAAAAAAATCATAAGGCAAAAGTAGAATATATTACAGCACCAGTAAGATGAAGAGCTATGATTCTAGTCAGAAAACTAGGAACTCCTTCCATGTAAAATGAAGGAACATATACCATTTGATAAGTCCAATTGTATTTAAGCAGAGAGAGATTTCCATGAAGGAACACATAACATTTGATAAGTCCAATTGTATTTAAGCAGAGAGAGATTTACATGAAGGAAAGAATAGCAGTGATGCAAGTGCAGTGAGCATAAAGCACCTAAACACCAACTAAAGCAGCGATTAAATCTGCAAAAAATCAGTTGTTTCAAATTTTCAACCCTTAAGCTGAATTAGTGAATGATCGCAGTCCGCATTGTATGATCAATGATTGTTTACTTTAGATCAGTAAGATCTCATCAAAGTAACGCACCTCCAAGACATTTTGGGAAGCAGCTAACTATGTTCTGGAGAAATGAGCATGCTATTGCCAAATGCCAGTAGTATAGCACCCACGAAACCAGATGATCGACACATGAAATGGAGATCACGAAGACAAGATTGAGATCCACGGTTCCTAAGCTGGCGGTCATAAGCATTTGGACGAGACGCTGCGCCAGCTGGCGGGCACGCACCTGCGCATCGGTAGGGCAGAATGCGAAGCAGCGGTTCGCGAGAGCGGACGGGTACGAGCGCGCGGAGTCGAGGAAGTCGTCGGCGACGCGGTCGAGGTCGGGCGAGGACGGGAGGTGGCAGATGCCGACGACGGCGAGCACCTTGCGCGCGGACTGGAAGTCCTCCCAGGGCGAGGGCACGCAGCCTCCGAGCACGAACTTGAGGCGGAGGCACCCCGCGTCCCACGGCTGGTGCGCGAAGGGGCTCTTCTGGTGCTCCTTGTAGTAGGGGCGGAGCGAGGCGAGGTCGACGCGCGCGTGGCGCGCCACCAGCGCCGCGTAGTCGCGCAGGCACGGCGGCGGGATCGGGCCGCCCACGGGGAGCACCGCCACGGGGATGACCGACCCGGACTCGATGCTCAGCCCGGGCTCCATGGCCGGCGAGCGTCCGCGCCGGCTCGTGGATCTGAGTGGCTCGCTTTGCGCAGGGGGAGGAGGGGGCTCGAACCCGAGATTTGGATCCGGCGATCGGTCTGGCACTGTGGATGGGCCGGAACTTGGGTCAGGCCGTTATTCCCTAATGAACAGATGGAAGAGTCAAGCCCACAAATAAATGCAAACTTCGTGTGCTCC